>VZTX01005211.1:0-90980 GCA_013400915.1 Pardalotus punctatus | reverse complement strand
GCTGCGGAGAACGCGGCGGCTGCGGACTCCGTGCCGGAGTCGCCTCCACCGCTGCTGAGCGTGGACGTGACGGGTTTGGTGTCGCAGTTCGCGAGGAGCTTTGTGCTGATCTTTCCCGTGTATGTGCTGGGCTACCTGGGGCTGAGCTTCAGCTGGGTGCTCATCGCCCTGTGCGGGCTCTTCTGGATCCGCAGGCACCGCGGCGGCAAGAGCTCCCGCCTGGGCCGGGCGCTCGCCTTCCTGGAGGACGAGGAGGAGGCGGTGCGGCTTAGCGTCTCCTCCGCGGATCTGCCTGCGTGGGTGAGTGGCCAACACCCTTCGGCGCTGCCGGGAGCACCCGCGCCCGGCGGGCCGGGGCCTGTTACCTCCCCGGGACCTGCGTGACACCCAGCCCCGCGGCGGTGCCCCCCGCCCCGGCACGCGGGGCTGCGCCACAGGCCGGAGGCCGGAGCCCCAGAGCCGGCCTGGCGGGAGGGACGAAGGGAGGGGGTGAGGGCATTGCATCTCCCGTGCCCCACGGCTGCTTGTCCCGGTTCGCCAGCCCCTTCCGAGACGGGGTTCAGCGGCGGCAGCGGGCGGGCAGCGTGTCCCTTCCCTCCCTCTCTCCCTCCGCCGGGGTGGCCTGTCCCTGTCCCCGCCGCCCGCTCCAGTACGCCCGCGG
This sequence comes from Pardalotus punctatus, assembly GCA_013400915.1. NCBI lineage: Eukaryota > Metazoa > Chordata > Aves > Passeriformes > Pardalotidae > Pardalotus > Pardalotus punctatus. The sequence goes on along the minus strand of VZTX01005211.1, from coordinate 90,319 downwards.
TGCTGCCGGGCGGTGACAGCCTGAGCCTGCCGTGGCTGGGGTTTCCCTCGCAGAAATAAACTTTACTGCAGGGTTTGGGTTTCTTTCCCCTCAGGTGCCGGTGGCGCGCGCGGCTTGGCTCTAGCGCGGGCTCTACAGAACGCGGATGTCGCGGCTTGGGCCGTTCTTACAAAGTTGAGATGAAAGGGAAATAGAATAGGGATCTTAACGCTGTTAGGGCTTTCAGTAAAGGGTTACCAAATGGGGGGTGGAACAGAAGTGAGGTGGTGTTTCTGAGTGGTTTCAGGGCTCTGACATGAGGACTAAGGTACAGGGGCTGTGCTGGCTTTATTTGTGCATTGATGTGGTGGGGTTTTTAAAAGGCTTTCTCCGAATCTTCCTTTGAAAGTTTCAGGCTTTCTAATAAGTCTTCAGAACTAACATTACTTTTTTTTTTTTTTTTTTTTTTTTTTTTTTTTTTTTTTTTTTTNAATAAAATTTTTTTTTTTTTTTTTTTTTTTTTTTTTTTTTTTTTTTTTTTTTAGCTGGCATCCAGCTTCAAAGTTGAATACCTTTTTTTAGTAATTTCTCCTTTGGAGGATTAATAATATTTTTGATGCAGCTGCCAGTGCCAGTGTACATCCAGGCCTCCCTGCACCACCAAAAGCCCCCACGATGTGCTGTGCAGTGCTTGCTGCTCTCTTAGTGCCCGTAACCAAAATCTTGAGGATTTCTGCTGATTCTTTCCTTGCGATTCCTTTATTGACTGCTCTCTGCTCCTCACCTAGAGTCATCCACATCTCTGCTAGGGACTCATTGCTGTGACTTTGCATCCAGCAGTGTTGTGGTGATAGGAGTCCAAGTAGCTGTTTGCATGTGATTAGATTGCAATACCTGATGTGACCTGTTCTAGCTCTAAGGAAGTTCTAGGAGAGAATAGAGTGGGTAGGTGTGAGATGGGAGTCTTTTGCTCCTCTTTGATCACATCTTTTGCCGAAGTTCTGGCAGACTGTGATAAACATGAGTACATTGTACAGGAGAGATTAAGTGGTTTTGACCCTTGAAGTGGAGATGTGAGTGAGTCTCAAATAATGTGGCTAATAGCTCTTATATTATCTGTGTTATGTTTGGTTTTTCCTGTAATCACACAGTAATATAATGGAAATGTTCTGACTTCATGCATTTAAAATGAATTAGTTGAAGCTAGATTGCAAGTGGAGGGTTGTGTATAGTAATAGTCTGCTGGTAACTAAGCTGCAGATATTCAGGCTTAGTGCTGTGTGTAAGTTTTATTTTAAGTTGCAATTCACTATCTTTGATTAAATGGCTATTAATTTCCGTGTGGAGTTGTCCAAATAACTAAAAATTTAGAAAGGGACCTCCTGACTGAAGTCAGAGGCAAAAAAAGAAAGGAAAGCTGTCTTCAAGCACCTGCATATAATCTATGGCATCGTGAGAAAGCAGCTGATCAATATGCAGGGTTTCCCAAAAGTGTGACCCTCTCACACACCAGTTGGCAGATAGGTGTAGATATTTTTTGGGCGTAGATTTTTTTCCTCTCTCTTTATTAATGTTCTTAAATTTTAGAGGTCTTGGTTCTTTTCTTTCTGCTGACGTATTTGCTATGTTCTGGAAGCATCATTCTTTCAAATAAAAGTAGCTTCCACAATAAATGCAATCTGGAACCAGAAGACTCCTGAAAACTGAAGGCCCACTTAAATCAAAAGTGGTCTTAAATGTCTGCTGTCATAATCCTTAAGGTTTATATATGTCTTATGCTGCTTCCGTAATGTGTCTTGAAAAACTGTTATTCTTCCTTCTGCATTTTGACTTTTCCTAGAGCTTTATGGATTTCAATCATATGTGAAATAAGAGCTACTGGATAAAACCTGACATCTCTAATAGGGATCAGCTTTATCTGTCTCAGCGTGAACTCCAAAAGGAAGTATGTTCCCTTGGTTTCTGATCATGGAAATAAATTTTTAATTACTTGAATAGGACAATGCTGTGGTTTAGATATAGGAAACTTTGTATTCTTCTGGGACTGAAAGTGAGGTATAATAAATAATTTTTCATCTAAAATTATATCTTAAGCATTTATTTGACATGTGTTATCTTCCTGTGCCCTTGATTGGGGAAGAGCTTTGGCTTTTTGTGATAGGTGTGATTCCCTTCCCACCCCACACCTTGGTATTGTCTGTTGCTTTAGGGCTTCATAATAAGTACTCAGCAATAGTGCACTGAGTTATTTATTTTTAAGAAAGTGATTATTTCAGGAGAATGTTTTTCTGCTGGCAGTATGCTCAGTTGCAGCTTGAAAGTGATACTGTTGTGCCACCACACTAGAATTTGTAATGTTAATTATTAGTTTCCTGAATTAGATTTACTTCTTCCATAAGCAGGTGGTTATACAGCAGGAATATTCTGTACTGTGCATGTAAAATGTATTAATTCAACATGAATACAAGTTATGTTACTTAAAATGTCAACACAGAATTAATTATAAAAAAGTATGCACTGAAAAATACTGTGTTTACTGTCTTAAAAAATAAGATCTGTACTCACAGACTTGCTAACGTGTAGTTATAGCTCTGCCGCGTGTTTGAAAGGTGTCACAGATTATATGGGGTGGAAGGGAGCAGAAGTGGGTGCTTTTCCAAATAATTTAAAACTAGGCAGGTAGAACTTAAAATGAGAAAGAATTGGAGATCAAAATGATCTTTAAATAAAGACCTTTTAAGACGTGAAAAGGTCTTTAGATAAAGACATTTTCCCTTTCTTTGCAGCATTTTTATGCACTAGATGTATATTATACTGGAATTAATGTAATTTAGACACAAACCTATATAAGGAAAATGGCAATTTAAGTACCACTACATAGAGGAGCAAAGGTAGGAAACCAGAACTCTAAATTTTTAAAAGCCAGGTTATCATATTGCCTTTCATTTTAAAAACAGTAATGGAATTTTAATAATCTAAGGAGTATAGCAAATTTACTTTGTTCTTTCTCCAATCAGCCAATAAAGTTAATCTAATTTTTCCATTTTAGAGGTGGTTCTTGTTGCTTAGTGTGACTTTCATAACATGCCAACATATCATGTTTAACATGTTTTTGGATTAGTGAAACTTTGGCTTCTGTTTTCTTCAATATGCAGATAAAAAGCCATACTGAATTTGTTTGCCCCAGATTAAATGTAAATTTGGCCTGGTACCAGGAGCTGTATCTGTGTGCAGTCTGTCAACAATCAGCAGGTGACCAAAACAGGAACAAATCTAAGCATTTTTAAAGAATTGATTTTTGAAAACAGATTTAGTAATATTTTGTAACCCTAAGCATGTATTATACAGAAACTGAAACATTGTACATGATTGTAGTAACAGTAGTGCCCTGTTAATTACAAGTCTGCTGTGGCATTTTGGGTCCTACACACTTGCTTCTGCTCTAGTTTGGAGTGACTTTTATGTTGGCTGTTTTTTCTCCTGTTTTATTTTCTTATCTACTTAAGCAAAAGGAAGATAGCCTGCCTAAATCTAAGTAGGTGTTGTCACCTTTTAAATGACACTGATTTGCAGTCCTATTGTAAAGAAGTCTGGTAGGTCTTTCTCTTGGGAGGCTGTATGAAGTTCTTGCACACTGTGAATATTGTGGGTCACCACTGAGCTGCTGTACCACTGCTGTACCTTGAGGAAGGAGACAGTGTCCAATTCTATGATTAGATCGACAAAGACTGGTTTTTACTGGTACTGGAAAAGCAGAGCCCCAGCATTTGTAGAAGAAATGTAGTTACATAGCTCTAATTGCAGGATCACATCTACACTACAGGATCATTTACTGAGTGACATTTGCAGAGAAGGTTAAGGTGGTTATGCTCTTATGTGTATTTGATACGAAGATTTCTTAATGATACAGAATCAAACTTGCTAACTGGGTCTTAGGTAGTTCAGGACAGGAGTATTCAAAGAATCCCTGCTGATGGATGTTATATACTCAGTAAACCTGATAAACAGGTGAGCTTTTGCTATACAATGCACGTTTTTATTTGCTGTAGAAGAAAAAGATGTTCCTCTTACCTTCTCATTATACCTTTGGTTAATGTCATTATTGCTGCAGCTGTAGGAACTGTAGGAGGGTTTTTATACAGCATACGAAATTTGAAGATGCTGAGACGTGACACATTCTTCTGATCCTTTCTCCAACTTAGCTGAGCATGTTAGATTGAATTCACCAATAAGCAATTTATAAGAAAAGTTACTCCTGTGTATGGTAGCTGCATGTTAAGCAGGATCTAATCAGTTTGGGTAGTGAGTTCTGCAGGTGGCCATTGCTCTGGGCTACCAGCCTGTGTCTGGAAAGTGTGAAGAAGTGTAAGAATAGAGTAATAACTTGTGAGTACTTAATAACTGAATTCTGTGTCCTTCTTCTGCCTGATTATTTTTCATTTTAAACTGCCTTCTGTTCTAGCTGATTCATAGTGTATGAATATATACATGTGTGTACTGTGGGTTGTGTGTGTTTTTGTGGTTAGGCTTTCTTTTTAAAGGAGGAAGTTTAATTTGGTTCAGTATTACTTCTGGAAAGTTAGGTAACCTGAGTGACATCCTAAGAGTACCCCATAGTCAGGAGAAATGTAAATGATGGGTTTGGGAATGGAGAACCAAAGGAAAAGAAAACCCCAAACATTGAGCAATTGATCCTATCTCCCTGTTTCTCAGAGTTTTCAAGCTGTGTGTTAAAGCTAGGCTGAGGTGATGTCTGTCCTAAAACATCTTCTCGCATGTAGAAATGTGGTAAGCCTTATTACATTATTCATATATAAAGATCCCTTTCCAAAATGTTTATGGTAGAAAGCCACATGTTGAGCTGATGTTTATGAACATATCAAACTACTAAAGAAAAACATCAGCCTGAAAGTATTACTATGCCTCTTGAACTCTTGTAGGTGACACAGGCCTTCTAAATATGTATGTATAATACATTCTTTTTTCATCTAACAAATCACTATTACATAAAAACTATTACTGAGTTTTGGGACTACTGCAAGTATGTTCTTTAAATATGCAGTTTGTCTGAATAACTAAGGAAGATGCGTACAAGTCTCTTAAGGTTTTTTTTGTTTGCTTATTTGGTATTTTTTAATTTTGCATTTTAGTCTACTTGTGTTATTTCCATGCCTGAGTGCCTTTGCATATAAGGACTGGTCCAGCTTTAGCCATATTTGAAAATGCAGGAGTCATAAAGATCTTGTCTGTAAGGACTGATTTTATGGAAGAAAAAGAAATCTAGGGTAACAGTTGACCTTTTCTGCCTCTTCTACAAGATTCTTCTCACTTTAAATTACTGCTGGTTTTTGAGATTGTTGGCACATCACAGTGTGGTGGGGTATGCAATCTAAGTTTTTTGTTTTTCTTTTTTTTAACGTGAGCCTTCTGGGAAAAAATGTTTAATCAGGGTTATTGTCAAAACATTTTCATTGCAGTTTATAGTAATGAAAGCCTGTTTTATAAATTTGAAGTCTTAAAAAAATTCTTTGGTGTCCTGTTCTTTTTCTTCAAAATGAAAGAAGAGGTGGCATTTTTTCTGTTAAGTTCTTTGACTTAAACTTCCATATAAACCAAATTGCTTATCTCCCATTTATCAACTCATCACTAGTTTTCTAGTTGCTGAAATTGCCTTTGGCGTAACTTCTTTTGAGCTTTGCAACAGTTTTATGCTGACCATATACCCATACTGAATCTGTTTTTCTTTTTAAATTTTCTTTAAAATACCACCAAGCTTTTAAAGAACGCTCATTTCTAAAGATCCTCTGTAATGTCTGAAACCAATTTGTCAGAGCCTTATAATAGTATATAAGATTCTGAAAGCAGAAGTTAATGGTTATGAATTAACCGATGCCATTGATTTGGTATGTTTTAATATGTAGATAAAAGGAAATCAATGAAAGAATATGATTCTTCTGGTCATACTTCAGAAATAATATATTTGGTATGAGACATTGCTAGTTTAGATACTGAGTTGTTTGACCTGTGATGTCTTTCCCTTTGCTTTTCTCTATTCTTGGACACTATAAATTAAATTCAATACTACCCTTTCCTAAGGAAGTGTAGAATGGACACCCCACCAGCAGCTTTGGAGCTTTCTTGTGGCCTAGCAGAGGTCAGCTTCTAAGGATTGTGTACCAAGCTAGAAAGGCCAGCAGGATTTCAAATGTAGTGTGTGTAGAGCTGCTTTTCCACACTCAGGGTAAATACGGTGCCACTTTAAAGGAGAAAATTAAAGCCTTATCTTTGGCAGGTGTTTGTGAACAGTTAATGAAAATAAAGGATATACAGAGCTGGAGTATTCAACATAGAGTCAAATGTGAATAGCAATAGGGAAAAAGTATCTTGATAAGAAGAGGGGGAGAGTGTTTTTATTTTAAACAACTGTTTGAATTCAGTAAATTCTGAAATGGAGCTGTTTGGAGAGGTCTAATATTTTATCATTTGTATAACTTTTAGATCATATGGCACTCTGATTCTGGGTAAAACTTTTTTCAGTTGAATGAGGAGAAAGTTCTGTGAAGTTTAGAAAGAAAATGTTTGATAAGAAGTGAGAGGGAGGAATTAAATCAAGAATTTGCTTAAAGTGTGTGGAATAGTGAAAGCCAGTTGCCAGATTTATGTATTTGAGAGAATCTGTAGTTGTCCAAGATAGCATGAACTGATTCAGAACCCTTCTTTTGTTCCATCTTAAGACAGTCTTAATTTTTTTGAGGAGGCTTTGACCACTCACTGGATAAGACCAAAATTCTGTTGGGACAGGTAGAAAAGGATGATAGTGTAATTAAAAGTTGTATGTTTATTTTGAAAATAACAGTTAAATTTGTTGGGGTTTTTTTCTGGCATGTGCCACTTCCTCTCTGTTTATTAGCTGGATATATGTGGATATCTAATGGATCATCAGGTGTGGAAAGAGAAGTTGTACAAACCTGCCCCATCAGCTATGGAAGTATCTGATAGTAGACTTTTTCTCCATTAACTAGAATTAATTCAGATTTAACTTGCTTTATAAGGCCTTCTCATTACAAAAGCAAGGTTCAAGAATTATGAAACCTTTCCTGGCTTTAGGGGCATGGGTTAAACCAGCACACTAGCCTTGCTAAGTCTGTTCCATTTACCTCAGCTTTTCAATATACTTTTTGATCCCTTCTTTCTTTATAATGGCCTGTATAATTTCCATCCTAATGCCAGGGTTCAGGTGAGAAGCTGGGTCCCATCTCTGCTTGAATCCCATTAACAGGGTGCCTGCAAGTGGGAGGAAGAGGTGCTCCTCAGTCTTCTTGCACATCATTTGATCCCCATCCCCAACCTACTTCTAGTATTTTATTCCCAACAGCTTTAGCAAGCTTCATGTACCAGTCTTTCAGTTTTTGTTAGATTGGTGGAGTTTTTATTTCCTTTCATTTTAAATGGCACAGCTTTTTTTTGTTCGTTTGGTTTGGTTTTGTTCTGTGTGCTTCCTGTGATACAGTTAAGAGAGCAGAAGTGAGAATTTTAAAGCTTCTTTCTACTCATTCCTTATTCAGGAGAATTTAAATTTTATTTGTAGGCGCTGCTCTGCATTCCTGTGTGCTTGATGCAGAGAGGATCAGCGGGTTAGTAAAGGGATTGATTCTGCAGTTTCAAAATGAAGTAAATATGCACTCCTGGCAAAAAGGATGTTCTGCATCCAACTGCACTTTCCCAGTGCCACCTTGTGCCAGCATTAGAATTTACTTGGCCTACCAATTGTAAGTTTTCTGCCAAGTTGGGTGTTCAGCTGGATCAGTTTCATGAGTTTACTGTGAGACCACACAAGTGCCAGTGCCTACAAAAGGGAGGTAGCGGAAGCCAGTGCTCAGGTTTAAAGTGAGATGGAGCAATGGCCTGCGTAAAGAGGCTCTTAGAAAAAGAAAAAGGGTGGCAAACGTTAAAACACACTATTTTTCAAATGGAACTCCTGCTATATAAATAATCTTTGTAAGACCAGCGTTCCCATGTAATGAGTCATTGCACAAAAGTTTTGTCTGCTACACCCTGATGTGACTACAAAATTCTCCTTAAGAGCTGAAAATCTGAAACAGGACTAACAGTTTTCAGCTGAAGCAGGCTAGATTAATGTACCAAAGTTGTTACTATACTAGAAATACGAAACTAGTTTTACTTGGCTGAAAATAACTGTCATATGACAGACAAGAATTGCATTGTCATTTGGCTGTCCTTATCGTATAGCAGCATGGGTTGAGTTTACATTAGTTCAGTTGCAGCACTTTTACCTGAGAGATTTATATTTGCAGTGTAAATTGCATAACTTCTGGCATCTGTTTATGTGAAAACTTCAGTTGAGAGAGTCTAGTACAGACTACACTATTGTTTTCATAACCTTTGTTTGCATTCTTTTAGTTAGACACTGGCTCAGTGAATTACCCGAGCAGACTGAAATAGTTTCTTTTGAGAACATTTTGAAAGATGCAACACCGAATGTAAAATTAAATGTATTGACAATCCATTGTCTTGTGTTCTGTCATTGTCAGTCCTTAGTGGGAAGGTGGGAAGAAAGCGGGAGAATGTTTAAGAATGCAGTGTCTTCCTGTTTCATTTTTAAAAGTAAACACAGGATATGCTGGAGCATGAAGGTAGCTATAAAACCGTGATTGCTCTGATTTGAATTAATTATGCAATGTTAGGATCCACACTTTTGCTCTTTTAAGTCTGTAGGTAATCTTTTTTAAAATAGGTTACTAAAAAAATGTATTCTGTGGAGGAAAACTTTGCAGGGGGGACTGAACTGGAACTTAACAGCTCAGGAAGCTCACAGTTTACTTTATATTTAAGCATTATTACTGCTTCTTAGTACTATGTGGTTCCTCATGCTTTTTTTCAGATCTGCATAGCTTGATAGAAGAAAAATCTGTGCTTTCTCAGATGCCCTTCTTGACACAGCATATTCTGTAGACTAGTGAATAAGTTGACAGCTTTATATCCAAAAGCTTGACAAGAACTCTTGTGGCTTTTTTTCTGCAGGGAAGAGTATTAGAAGATGTGCTCTGAGCTGTGAGTTTTTGTGCAGGCTTACAGGAAAAACTCTCAGGACTTGTTGGTGGTATTTAGCATGTTTGAGCTCTCTGCATGTTTCATGCTGACTGTTAATGTAATGAGTGTATTATATTTTCATACATTCAAATGAGGAGATGTCTTCTCTTAATTTGTTAATATTTCCTAATACAGTTAGCTTTCTTGTCCAGAATTTTGAAAAATTGTAGTTTATTTTGAGGCAAGACTTCCCTCCTCCCCCAGACTGTTGATTCATCTTGCTAATTGTTGAACTAGAATGCTAAATTCTCTCTTGTGTGTGGCTAGGAAGTTGTCTTAGTCTAGTAATAAATTTTATGATGCAGACTAAATTTCTATCTTAAAATGCGGTGTTCCTCACTCAATGACTTTCTCCTAAAATACTTGAACTAGAAAAAGAACGCTTTTCCACCCACCCACCCTCTGCCAGTTAAATATCAAATGGCAGCCAGGAAATGATAAGAGAGTGTTTCATGGGGGGAACAGAAAACCAGTGTTCAGTCATCTGACTTGTATGTGTTAAAAGAATATTCAGTAGGGATTGATATATTAAATTGTAGTAATTTCTTGTTCTCTGTTTGTTCATACTAATCTTTATATAGGTTTATACTTTAGGGAAGATATTTGGGCTTTTGAAAGTGTTTGGGTTTCTTTTTTTCTCTTAAGGGTGTGCTAGGTATGAGTACAGTGTTGATGTGAATGTGCCTAAACTGTCCATGTTCATTTGATAAAATCACTCATTTCTGTTATGCTCATGTAAGTCTTTCTAATGGGAATTAATTTTCTACTACATTTGACTATGTATAAAACATTTTAAAAGTTGCATATAATATGTGCTTGTGTTGTTTCCGGGTCTTAACATAGGTACCTACTATCAGAAAACATATTTGCCAACAATTTTTTTAAGCTCCTTTGTGTTTTGAAAGTTTTGCAATCGTAGTTGACATTTCTTTCCCACCTGTCCTATCTTTCCTATATTCAAATGAATAACCAAAATGTTACCAGTCCGTTAATTTTGTTACTTTTGATTTACCAAAAGAAAAGCCCTAATGAAGTTTGGTCGTGTTAATTCATTAAGGTTATCCATTACACACAGAGCCATAGCGACAGCCTGAAAGTAGATCTAATTTTGAGGTTGCTTTGTTTACAAATAAAGTTTTCATGTAAGAATTTGTTCTTTAATTTTACTGTTTGAGAGATGAGGAATGACAAAAGTGTTCTTTTAAATAGTATTTCAGGGCTCAGTGATTTGATTCCAGCACACACATGTTGTTAATGTCTACCTGCTTCCTTTATGCTGAACTCTCTGGTTTTCTGGCACAGCCAGTGAGGAAGTCTGTTGTACTAGTAACACCATGACAATAAACCTGTCCAAGCTGTCAATGGAAGTACAAGTGTATGTACCTGAAATTAGTGTTGGGTTTGGGCAGGGGGTGTGCACAGGGGTGTTCTGGATATGATGCAGGAGTGGTAGACAATTGTAGTTGGTAATTCTTGTTTGGGAATAAGTGTAGACAGGACCATTGAGGACTAATGGACAACTTTAGGAGATTTTCAAACATTTATCTGGGAAATGGGCAAAAAGAAAACTTGATGGGATGCTGGGAGACAGTCTGTATTGGCTCTGGTGGGAGACACCTAAACTTTCATTTTCATTCACTTTGAGTGAGTTTGGTATTTGGGATGAGGAATATTTGGCAGATATTTTGTAAAACTCTTTTAAGGTGTGGAGGTATTTCTACTTGAACTGAACTCTGCTAAAGGGATGGAAGTGATTGTAGCTTTAAAGCATTTATCCTTGACTGAAATAACATTGATTCACATCTCTGTCCTCAGGGAGCAAGCTGATAAACTATAGGTTCAATTTATTGGAAAGCAGCAGAATGTATCCACTTGCCAGAGAAAGAAGGTTAGTTCATCTGTGTTCCTAAAATTAATGGGTTTTAAGCTCTGACAAATCACTTTGGAATTTCCTTCGCTGTAAAGTTCTGATTCGTGATTCCCATGTAACACACACGATTCTAGTTTAGTTTTAACCTGTAAGAACTTACAAGGTCATTTGCTTTCTTGCTGGAGACTTGCAGTGCTTGGGGAAATGCTTTTTCTTTTTGTCAACCCCAATTGTCTTGAGGGTTTTCATTTGTTCTAGTTTCTTTTTCCAGCAAAGTTATGAACTCCAGCTCTGATTTCTGCTTCTGTGGTTATTTGCATTGTCAGCCACATGGAAATAACATTCCTGCCTGTCATATTCCAGTGGCGAATGTAATGTATAAGTAAAGCTCTTACATTGGAATCTCCCACTGAGTAAGTAAAATGGAAAAAACTCTTGACTTGGAGCTGTTCAGATTAGTCAATGATAAGGGATTTGAGATGTCATTATTTTAACAGCAAGTAACTATATGAGCTTGTGACAATAAAAGAGAACATTGGAGAATGAGACATTGAAATAAATATCTTAAAAAACTTCTTTTTTTGCAACGCAGTTTACAAGTTAATTTCAATTGTTGTTGTTTGACCCTGGCTGGATGCCAAATGTGAACAACCTAAGTTGTTCTATCACTCCTCTCCTCAGCTGGATGGAGAGAAAAATGCAATGGAAAGTTCGAGGGCTGGGATAAGGACAAGGAGAGATCATTCACCAGTTAGCAACATGGGCAAAACAGACTCAGATTGGGGAAATTAATTGAGATTTTTACCAATCAAATCAGAGTACAATAATGAAAAGTAAAACAAATCTTAGAAACACCTTCTCTCTATGTGTCCCTGTTTCCCGAGTGTCACTTTGTTCCTGAGTCACTATCTCCTCCTCCACAGACTTCAGGGGAGTCTCAGCTCTGGCACCTGGAGCACCTCCTCCCCTCCTTCTTCACTGACCTTGGTGTCTGCAGAGTCATTTCTCACAAGTTCTCGCTCTTCTCTTCCGTGGACACAATAACTTCTGTGCAGTATTTTTTTTTTCTTCTTTTTCTTCTGAAATAAGTTATCCCGGAGGTGCTTATGGGCTCAGCCTTGGCCAGCAGCAGGTCCATCCTGGAGCTGGCTGGCATTGACTCTGTTGGGAGTGAAATGGGGAAATAGCTCTATAGGGAAAGCTTCTGGCAACTTCCCACACAAACCACCCCTGGCATCCTAACCCTCCCCCCGCTCCCAAAACCTTGCCACACAAACCCAGTACGATATTAAACTGCTCAGTTAAAACAGAAGTCTTAAGGTATTTTTAAAAAATGAAAAGGTCAGCAAGCTTAGCATTCATGTCCTAATGATTTCTCAAATATATTGAGTAGTTTGGGACTGTAGCAGATGCAGCAAATCATATATAGCAACAAGAACAATGGACTTTACTTCAACATCCCTTGATGTTGAAAAGAAGTAAAATATTTGTGTGTTTTTTGTTTTTTGTTTTTCTTCTCAGAGGCTAGTTTTACATGGAGAAGTCTTTATCAAATTCTTGAAAATACTTTTTTGAGCTGGAAAGATATAGTTGCAAATTAGCTGCTATTTATGCAGATCTCCAAAAATAACTGTGGCATTTTACTCAAGGGGGTTGATTTCATTTTAACTGTCATCACTGCATTCTTCTAACTCAAGTGATGTCTTTTGCAAAAAAGTTATTACATGTGATTAAAAGCTGCGTACAGATCTTAGACTGCTGAAAGTATCTGGTAGCTGTACAGGGCTGGGATTCAGGCCTGAAACAGCACAATCAACAGTAAAAGCTGTAAGAGAATCTGTTTCCAATTAGCACCCACAGTTGTGTTTCCTGGAGCAAACTGAAATTTCGATACCAGATTTGGGCATCTCATTCCAGAGATGAAGGTGTCTCCCTGCCTCTTGTCTTTGGTGAATGGGAAGGGGTACACAGAACTCTTTGCAGGAGGTCCCTTTTCTCTGTATAACAAGAATCTACAATAATGAGGTCGTAACTCCACTGCTACTTTTTACATGCTTAAATTTATCAAGGAATAATTTGGGCCACAGCTGTTAGATTTTAATTAATGCACGTAGTAAATATTCTGTGATAGAACTTCTAAAAAAATTATTAGCATCTGTTATAAAATCTGCTGAGAGATTGGGAGCTGACAGTGACTTGGCTGCATGTATTGTTCTTGGCATGGGCACAGACATTAACCTCTCCAAGAGAAATTCAGCCTAAGAAGGCTCTGCTTAGGAGTAGGCAAATAAATTGCAATTGCCATGGGCAAGATTTCTTGAAGCTAGATTTTAAGCAACTGTCTGACCATGTGGTTGGTGGCAGTTCATGCAGTTGTCTTAGAATTGACAGAAATTTCTTTTCACTTACAGAATTATTACTAAGTTGTATTTTAGGCGCTAGGTGTTTGGTTTCCTCTTAGAGCTAGAATTTGCTGAACTTAGATTTAGACATATAGGTGCAAATTAGCTGGAGGTTATCTTTATGGCCAGTACACACATCTCCAGAGGACTGTATTTGATAATAAAAAAAATTTTCAAGATGTCAAGATTTATTTCTCCAGAAGCCTTTATTTCTCTTTATTGGTGATAAAGTGGGTGTAGAGTGTCTTGTTTATTCTCAGATAAGTAAATAACAGAATTTTGAAAATTATAGAAAAGTAATGAAACAGTTGCAATTGCCTACTGATTAAAAATATTTGAATCTTAAAACCTTGACATCTTCGAAATTGCTGTGAAGCCATATGTAGGTAAGAAGGGTTGCTGAAACGTAAATAGCATCTTTCTGTGTCATAAACTACAACAAGGTCTTGTGGGTATGATCTAATTATCACAGTTTCAGCTGTGGACTGTACAAATACACAAAGTGGGGCAGCAGATGCAGATAAAAATGCAGAAATGATGAGCTTAAGTATCAGTTATAGACTGCTCAGTCTTAAAAGACTCTCACGTGCTTAATGTTACGATTGAGTTGTAGGCAGTATCTCTATAACGTGACACTGCCTACTGCTGTCATTAATCAAAGCAGTATTGATTTTTGATGGCTATTTATGCTGCTAAATGGGGAAGTGAAAGAACATCGTGTGTTTGTAATAGTTGAACTAGAGGTAAAGAATATTCAAGAGATCTCCAAATGCTTGGGTTATCTTCAACATTGATGATAATCAGTAGTAGGAGAGGTGACAGTTGTGTGCTGCATTTATTCCAACTCCTCTTTTTTCACTCTTGCTACCTCTCCATTCTGCCTATCAAACACCCAGCAATTCTAATGCTGGAACATTCCTCCTCCAAGACCAAGAAGATACTGAATCTTAATCACTCAGCTACTTGCTACCCATCATTTGTTTGAAGGGCAGAAGCTGCCTTTGTATAAGGGCTGGCTTCAGGTGGGGGTAAAACATCTTCATGCAAGTGGTGCTGAACATAAGCAATGGCTGTGTTAGGAGCAAGTTCATGTCATTTAGGTCAGCGCTGCACACTTGATTGGAAATGGTGCCTGGAAGTGAATTGATGGTATTCTTATAAATCTTTGGTATATACTCAAGATAGTAGTTTGTCTGCAGTCTGTGCTTCCACTGAAGGGCTGGTTTTGTAACTGCTTCTGTGGAAACTGGAGTATATTCTCTCAAAAAATACAGGAACTCCTCTCCAAACATATGCAAATAAAATAAGTGAGTTTACATTAGAAGCAGAGAAATTGAAATGGAGTATCATTTAACACATTTGGCCACGTGTTAAACTTCCCAAAACATGGGACAAAGCAGGTTCTGTATTTTCTAGTATTGTTTTAAAAATAGCTTAATTTAGAAAGAGCATTGATATATTTTAGAATTTATAATCACTTACTTTGCATGTTTTTTTAAGATGGAAAAACTCTTTGACAGAGTCTGAAGAATGTTTTGATGCAGAGCATTGCAAGACAACTATTTCAAAAGACTGTGTCAGTAATGGCTTACAGTCATAACATGAGAGAAAGTGTCTATGTCTGCAGGAAGCTGGAATCTCAGGAGATGTTTCCTGGAAGCAGGGCCTGGAGGAATTTTGGTAGGGTGAAGGGGAGCATTGCAAACTCTCTGGACTTAATTTCTGTTTAATGTTTTGTATTTTTCTATTTACTACTGATCTCTTAAAAGATGTCAACTTCTTGAAACCTGATCAGTGGGTTTTTGTGGGTTTGTTTTTTTTCTTAATGATCAAATGTTGGTTTTAAACTCTAGATTTCCTACATATTAGCAGTATTTCTTTTTCCTTGGCTTTGTTGAATTGTAAAAACTTGTGTGGCAGGATAAGTGACCAAACAAATGTTGCTGTGTACACAAGTCAAAGGATCAACAGGACTGTCAAATATCCAAGTGTGTTTTAACTAAAATATTAAAACATGTAGTACGGTGTTGTTGAAAAAAAGGTACAGGCCCCCCTTGGGTGCTCATTTACTCACTTGTTTGCTGCAATTCCACTTGAGGGGCTTCATCTTCCTTTTTGCTCTGTGTGGACTTCAATATGTTGCAGACTGATGTGCGATCATCTGTTTGTGGATGATCATAAATCTAGTGCTGTGGATGGTGAATTTTAGTATTAAATTCACTTTCTGATGAAAGTTACAGTACACTTCTAGAGAGACACTGCAAGCCCGGGAGATTTGCAGCTTGCTGTATGTTACATTTTGCATATGCTGGATGTGCCAACACAGTGGCATAAGCACAGGAATTTTCCTCCAAAGATGCAGTTTCAGTAGCGTACTTTCCTTCTGCAGGTTTGATTTAAGTACACTTACTCTGCTTTTTCTAAATTAGCTTCATGGATAAGAGGTGCTAAGCTCAGTCATGGGATAGATATTCCAGCTGGAAGATAGGCTCTTCAAACACGATTTGTGTGAATACAGGAATTAAAAGCTGTGTGTGCAAATTGGAAAATCTTTTTACAGTCTTGTAAAATCTTTTCAATAAATAATGAAAATACCTTTTTTTGCTTCAAAACAAAATTATATTACTGGGTGGAGATTTTTATGTTGAACATTACCTTCTGTCATTTGAGAACTTTTTCCTATAACTTTTTGTTAATGTATAGAGTCAAAATAGTAAGACGGATATTTAAAGATGAAGATAATAGTTAATTTAGCTGGGGAGGCAGTCTGTGTTTTGATTCCACTTTGTAGCTCAAACATACCATGTAGCATTCCTAAGTTTAGAAACTTGATTTAGCGGGGAGTGCTTTCAGTGTCTTTCCTTAGCAACTCAGCCTACGAAAAACAGACCCGAGCTGCCCTTCCTGCTCTGTACTGAGGAACGGTAGCAAACTCCATGGTTTTAAGGTGGAGTTCATAAACAAAAATAGGATAGTGAGTCCTGCAATTGTAGGGGATTGGAATTTAGTGGTTAGAGTATTTTCCAGTTACGTATTTCATTGGTCCTCCGTTTTCAGCATGATCCTATATGAGCTTAAGGGCTGCCCTAAGACTCTAGAACATTATTTTTGTTTTAAGTAAACTTATGTGAAACGTTTTCATAAAATTGAGTTGTTTGTTGGTTTGGGTTGGTTTTTTTTTTTGTTTGTTTTTGGTTTTGTTTTGTTTTTTGGTGTTTTTTGTAGGGGCTAAGCATTCTAGAGGGGTGAAGGAGGGATGGCAGCAGCTGGTAAAGGTTACAGCCAGGCTTTGCAGAAGCTGAGAGGACATTCAGGGAAGGATAACTCCATAGAACTGTTTGGGTTTTGATTTTTCCTTAGGTGTCACTTAGCTGTGTTAGCTGGACCTTTAATCTCACCTAGTGCAGAAGTTTCTGTGTTATGTGTTGCCAATGAAATGTATGATGTACTTTGCATACCTTTTTCTAACAAATAACGCTGCTCTGTATCCAGTGCTGAAATACAGTCCATTGAGGGGGACAGAATTATTTTAGAGAGAAGAGAGAACAAACCTCATAAACCTTAGGAACTTTAGTGTCAACCTGATTATTGCAAATACTGAGCTTTGTTTATGAACGTGGTATAAGAATTTGGTTAAGTGCTTGAGTGGGAGAAGCAGAAGGGGTTACGCATGTAAGTTTGTCATCTGATACCTGATGCTGTCAGGTTAACTGGGGCTTTCCTCCCCACCATTTGTTGTCACTAGGTTAAGTGAGATGTGATTTAAACATTGCAGCTCTTTTTGGTTTCACTTTATTAGGATGCTCTGCTTTCTGTTATTTTGTCAGCAGAGTTTTATAGTTTCAGATGCAGTGCAGTATGTACAAGTTAAACACTTTTGCTGGTGCTGGGTTAGAGTCCGTCAAAGCAAGTGTGCGTGCATCTTTTTTTTTTTTTTTTTTTTTTTTTTTTTTTTGTAGTGTAAGTACTAAATTATAAGCATATAAGTCATATAAGTTCTGACTAGTGAGTGTATTCTACACACTTGTAGGGTGCAGGTTAACCCAGCTTGAATTTTCATGTCCTGATCCTGCATTTTAGTTTAGATACCGCAAAAAGAAATCCAAATTCTCCATTTTGCTCTTTCATATTTTCAAATACAGATTTGCAGTTTGCTCATTCCCAAACCTATAAAAAGTGAATGATACTTGTCATAATTCACAAAGATTTGTTTCAAATTTATTGTAAGTTAGAGGTTACATTAAAAAGAATAGAAGGTTGGGCTTCAGTGCATGGAGATGTGTCAGGCTCAAGACAGGGAAGGTTTAATCTGCCTGAGAAAGAGGAATCTTGCAGAAGGTGGTCACTGCTTCTTGAACACTTACCTTTTTTGAAACTTGATGCCCGTTTTAAGCCTCCTGAACACCTGC
Source organism: Pardalotus punctatus (assembly GCA_013400915.1). NCBI lineage: Eukaryota > Metazoa > Chordata > Aves > Passeriformes > Pardalotidae > Pardalotus > Pardalotus punctatus. The sequence goes on along the minus strand of VZTX01005211.1, from coordinate 72,548 downwards.
ACGGTTCCCTTAGAGAGATGACCTGTGTAACCTAGTGAATGCCAACAGGAATGAGCTCTCTGCTGCAGGAACCGCAGTCTCAGCGAATCCGAGCTCCTGACTGTGGGGGTAGGAAAGCGGGCAGTGGGTCAGTGGAGTAAAAGGCGAAGAAACCTTCAGTGTTTTATTCTAGATACCAGCAACAAGGGTGGCTGACAATTTGGTGCAGAGCCCAGCACTTCTTTTCATAGCTGTAGACGGTTCAAAGGATAGTAAGTTGTGCTGTGACACTGGTTGTATAAGCTATTTTGAAAGCTAATGTTTAGCAGCCCAGAGAGAAAAATTTGTCTTCTGTTGACTGTTGAGAGAATAAGACACTCTGGCATGCAGTGGGGTGGGAACGTGCCTGGATTCTCAAGGGAATTTGTTGTAGAGACTTGAAAGTACAAAAGAGATCATGTTTCTGAAATGTGACAAATTTAAAATATCGAGCTAATGCCTTTATAATTTTCTTTTAAAAACCAAAATCTGGAATTTCAGGGTCCTAAGACTTTATTTGTAGAAGGAGAAGAAGAAATGAAATTACCTGGGAATAAAAGGGTAAAGTCAATAATGTCAAAAAGGAGTACTGTGCAAGATTTTTTAAGTGATAAAATTTGGTGAGTCCTTAGAGCTATGGCTGATCCTATGCCTTCCAGCAGTTTAAACATTTAAAGTCTGCGTCTTCGCTTTCAGTAATTGCAGTGCTTGTGGGAATTTGGAGATGTGCTAATGTGGGCTGTCATTAAATGTTTCATTTTATAAACCATGGTTGTGCTACATCTCTGTAACATGGTGTGAGAGCAGGACTTTCATCGGTATAAATCCAGTTCTTGATATTTTGCTTGTGTAGAGTCTTATGCGATTAATTTTTTGGGGTTTTTTGTTGGTTTTTTTTTTAACCCTGCTTATCCTGGCCCTCTGTTGGACATCAGCATTTAAAACCTAAATTCTTGTGTTTTGTCACTTTAGGAAGTGCTCAATGGGTGTGCTGCATGTGAAAAATGTCTCTTCCTTGGTCAGGATATCAGTCTTCTGTTAGAGGTTCTGCATGTTGAGCCCTCAGAAGTGGAAACCATTAAAAGGCTCCTGCAACCTAATGCCTCCATATACCTTCTACTTTTTATTATTATTTTCACTGTCCTGTCTCACTCCAAACTGAGCACTGAAAACTTGCAGTCCTTTTTGAGCTAGAGAGTGGAAAAGAAATGTGAGAAAGTGGAAAAGAAATGTGAACATGGCGATCCAGGAAAAATTCCAAGATATTAAACTGCAGTGAAAATAAAGCAGTTTGGTTACAGCGTTGATGCCATCTCTACTCTGAAGCCTGAGTTGTGATATATATTACTAATATACCAGGACTTGAAGATAACTCTGAAATTAGGCTGGGCTGGATGATGAATCTGCAGTAGTGGACTAAAGGCTTCAAGCCTTCTGTTTAGAAAGAGGTAACAGCTGAACAAAGCAAACCCATGTGGTTCTGTCTGGCAGACATCCTGTGCTGTGTTTGGGGTAGATGCTGCATCAAGATAGGAGAGAAAACCATGCCAATGTCCTTCCAGATATTTGGAAGGAAACTCTGTTACCTTTACCGGTAGAGAAAGGGATTTTTGTTTCATGTTGTTCGTCAAGTGATTCAGCCTGGATGCTTCTGGAAGTTAATGATGATCAGTTTTTAATTTCTTGGCTGAACCTCTTCCCTCCAGTTGGGGCTGCAGAGGCTGAGTGTCAGGCTAGAAGTAGGATTTCCCAGTTCCCTTACTAGCAGACTACTGTTCTGTCATTCTTCCAGAGCAGCTGCTTATAATGCCTATCCCAGAGGATTTTGTTATGACAAGCTGCTGCTTAGCAGGAGGTCTCTGGGTAACTTTCTATTGATGCTTGCTCCATCCCTGCAAAAATAGCAGCACTTAGGCAAATTGTATCTGGTTTTGGTATTGGTGAGGCAAATTGCTGAAAAGTAATGGAGCTCTTGACGAGTCTCACTGCCACTGTGAGTGAAGCATATTTAATAGATGTTGAAGTGAAAGATATGTGTGAAAAAAATGAAATTGCTGTGCTTTGAAATGGCTCAGCATCCTTCATTTTTGAATTGCAGTACTTCTGGACTGCTTTTTCAGTCATATCTGAGCTCTGGAGCCTCTTTTTAGGCAGGGTTTTTCTTTTGCAAATACAGCATTATTTTGCATTGCCAAAGCCATTTTTTGCCATAGAAACGGGGGAGAATGTCCAGGTGAGAATATTCCAGTGGTGTTGCCGGGCTGCATAAAGATGGATTCTGGATCCTGAGCTGCCAAAACTGTAAGCTGATCAGGTTTCTGCTGGGCTGCTAGCAAAAATAGGAGGATTGTTAATTTTCTAAATGCTGTTCCAATGAATTGTGCAATGAGAAGGGAAACAGAGGGATGACTCCCTCAATTACAGTCCTGTGTATGTATTTAATATATAATACATTTTGAAAAATAATCTTAGCAAAGTAGCATGTTTGTATTATTTAAATGAGAAATATAGGTACATTTATGGTTGATGGTAAAAGGGAAAAAAATGCATTTTATATTTCGAATTAACTACATGCTTTAATTTTAGTGCAGCAGAAAGGGTGGATATGGTATCCCTCTGTGGGGTTTGTCCCTAGTGAGGTTCAAAGGGTGTGTGTATGGGCAGTGGTGACTCTTGGCAACATTTTAGGAAGGCCTAGTTTATGCTAGTGTAGCCTGACTTTACAAGATGCAGACTGTGTGCTGCTAGTTGTTTTCCTTGTCTCCCAGATCTGGTACCTATTAATATATATTATGAAATATGTCCTTCAGGCCATACCAGGATGCAGAAATGTCCTGCGTATGTGAACTGCTGTTTATTCCAGGTTTGAGCTACAACAGTATATTAGGCTTTTATTTAGACCTTTAAGGGGAGAGGAACAGAGGTAACAGAAGGCTGCAAGAAAATACAGCTTTCTGTACCTTATAAAGGACCTCAGTTTTATTACTTGAGGTGTATGAATTTTATTGTAGTAGCTTTCCTGTGTTAGCATTGAACCCTCGAGGTGTTGAAAAGATGTTTGTTTCCATTTCTCCAAGCACCAGCTTGTTTTGTATTCCATTGCTTTGTTGTTGAAGAAATAACTTTTCACCCTGATGCTCGCAGTGACTGAAGCAGATAGCTCAGGACTGTGGGGAATACCGAGATCACCCTGGAAAACTCGTGCTGAACAGCCATCTGTAATCTGTTGTGGCACCTCACAGGACTTGAACTGATAGAGGCAGCTCACGTGGGATGACAGTGTTTGTGCTGGTAGAGTGTTTTGGGAACATTTGGTGGGATACCAAGTATGTGTTTCTAATGCCACTCTTGTCTTATAGGTGCAAATCTGATTCAAAGGGCATGTTATTGCCTCTTTCATAAAGGTTTATTTTGTTTTCCAATGTGTTGTCCAAGCACTTACATGATTTATGTTCCAGTTTATAAATAAATCCAGTCCTTAACCGTGCTTGATATTACAGCTGTTTCTTTCATTTAAGTATGTTTCCACTTTTTCCAGTATTTCCATTTTACTTTGAGGGTTTATAATGATCATAGAGCCATGGCAAAAACTCCAGGGCCCTTCCCCACCTCCTTTATCTCTGTATCTTACTGTGTGTATATGTACTCTCTGTGTGGACGGGTGTTAATTCTCTGATGTTTGAGTGCTTTGAAACATTTATTGTTTGTTTATTTGTTTATGGGCAATTACTGTCAAAACCTGTACTGCTTATTTTGCAACACTTTTAGATTAGTTGATACTGATTTACATGGGTCTTTCTAACTGTTGTTATGTGAAGTACCCTATGGACATAAATAGTACGTTTGACAAAACTGATTTTCTATATTCAGCCTGCTTCTGGACCTTCCAGGTGTTTCTGATGAAAGACATGGTACATGCAGCTCATCCGTAATGATTCTCAGGGAAACTGTTTCAAGAGTCGTGGCTTAATCCTCATCCTGGAAACGCACTGCATTTGTAGTCCTGAGCATGAATTTTGCTGTGCAACGGCTAATCATTTTAATATATTTAAAACTGCAAACACAAAATCCACCCCAAGGCATGCTAAACAGAAACCGAATCAGATTACCAGAAGTAATGGAAATAGCAGTTGTTTGTTAGTTTAGTAGCATGGGCCAGCAGGATTTTTGAGGAACCCTCATTATTAGCATTTAGCCTTCTCTTTCAGAAATACTGAATCCTGCAGTTCTGCAGCAGTAAATATTTTGGGGGTTTTCTTGTTATTCAGAAGAGAGAGCTAGGGTATTTCTGGTATTGATAGAAGTTAGGAAAATTGCTTGGCTAACCCTGGAGTTGAATTACTGAAGTGACAGGAGACAGACAGCCTGGCTGCTCTGCTTTCCCTCCCAGCCCCCTCTTCTTTACCTCCTGTCAGAAAGGAGTGTTTGTCTCCCCAGTTGTGTTTGAGAAGCCTCTTCAGGTTGTGTCAAGTAGCAGAAGCCTCTGGGTCAATTCCTCTCTGGAAAGGAACAAATAGTTCACCTATTGCTGCTCCTTGTTTCTTCAGAGAGTGGGAGAGGGGATTTCTGGCTGGAATACATGGGATTAAGCTATTAGCCCTGCTCAGCTCTGTTTTACCTAAAATGTCCTTAGGCCAGCCTGGTTTAGCTACTGGGAAGCACTGAAGTGAATAGCTGTTAAATTGAGCTTGAATATCACTGTATGACATGATTTATTCTGTCCATGCTGGGAGTCTTCTCTTACTAAATTTTTCTGGCCTTTTTGAGTTACAAATGCAGTGAGTTTAGACAAATTAAACTGTCAGCTATAATCCAAAGGGTAATTTAATTTTAGTGTGTTTTGGATTTTTTGCCACACCACCTGGCTTTAGGCTTAATGGTTAAATAACTGCTTATGCTGTACATTCAGAGGGTTTTAGAGCACCTCATTTGGGCTTCTGTCCTGAATTTCCTTCTGTGGTATGGTCTCCCTATCCAATGATTTTGCCTGAAGAGACTATGAAAATTTATTGTGATACTCTTATACATTTTTACATTTACATTAGACAAATGTACTTTTGATAGAGAGGAGGATTTTTATATGTAATTTTAGCTTTCCAAAATAAGCAGAAGGGATCAGTATCTAATAGAAGAGACATTTGTGAAATAGCTAGAAACCTGCTCAAGAATACTTTGCTGCATTGTAACTATATCGAGAAACTGGATTATATTGTGTGACCTTGAAGTGACTGGTATAGTTCCTTTAAGATTTACATCTGGAGCAACAAATAATCAGTGCAAATGGAAGAAACTAAGCATAAGTTAAATAATGCTGACTCAGATAAAAGTATCTGTTGAACATAGCTATGATAATACATAATTTTTAATGCAGGATATGCTGAGATGGAAGTGACCCATCAGGATCATCAAGTCCAACTCCTTGCCCTATGCAGGACACCCCGAGAACCACACCGTGTGCCTGAGAGCATTAGAAATTCTTACCTTTAATCCTTGAATGTAAAAATGCCCCGACACTTTGGGGGGTTATTTTAGGGCTTTTTATTTGTTGTTGTTTTTTGGTTTTTTTTAAATCTAATCTTCTTTTATTGCTTCCTTTTCTTACATTGCTGTAATACACAGTTCATGAGAAAGTGATTGGTTTGTAGCAAATAGAGTTTTCATTTTTTGGAATGCTCTGGTCAATACCTGTAGTTTCGTACTTTCAGTGTGGGTGCTGGTTTTTTTGTTTGAGTTATGTAAATAATATTTAGGACCTGTGGGTTAATCATAATCATTGAATAAATGTTAAATATAACAAGGGTTGTCTGATAAATACCTTTAAGGATAGAGAAAGCTTATAAAGATAATTTTTTAAAGAAAAATGTTTTGCAGTGAGGGTATCAGTAGTAACAGCTATTATGCAACTTAGATTTTAAAGTAGATTGTTAGTATCTGTAACTTGTGGTGAGAGCAATTCACCATTACTTACAGAAGGATGTTGTCATGTCTTTCCATCTGAATTTCTTGTCAATGCTTGCTTCTAGTGACATTAGGTAGATAAGTAAAACTTTCTTTATGTGAATGAAGAATTCCATTTAAGGCATTAATGTTATTATTTGCACTTTGAAGCTGGCTTCATATTATTTGGTGATTGCTGTTTGACTTTTCAAAGTTTCCCTCCAATCCTGAGACCATGGCATTTGAGTGTGGTAGTTATTCTGTGTCTAGCCTTGTTTCCTTAGAAAGACAGTCTGGCCAGAAAATTGAGTCAATTTAGCCAGTACAAAGAGTGCATGTAGAGAGTTTGAAAAACACACTAATTTTGGGCAAGAAACATTTTTACTATTGTTACTGTTCTTGTTAGAGGTTTTCTTTTGTCCCTTTTTTCTTTTATTATCTTCCAGGACAGAACAAAGAACTGCCTTCCTTGGGCTCTTTCTGTTATTTTATTGATCATTACATAAAATATTGTGTTCTGAATTGAGTTTCTGAAAGTGCAGGATATGAGCGTATCAGAAATAGGAAGTAAACATGAAAGTTGTTTAGAGCTGAGCACAAGCAGTTGTGTGAGAAAGCCAAATCATGTCTTTTTAATGTGCAGAAACGCATCTTTTGATCACTTCCAAGTATTTTGCAAGATAACTTTTAATAATAGAACATTCCTTGAACATGTAATATTATGATTTTTGGTGCTGAACATGGTCGTTGGGGCATTTCTTGCAACAGTTATCCCTTGTTACACTTTGCTTTGAATAATAAATTACCACACCAAGTGGTTAAAATGACACAGTACTTGCCAAACCTGCATGAGCAATTTACTAACAGAAGCCAAGAGGAAAACGTTTTTAGCCTTTAACTGTCTTTGCTGAAATCTTGACTTCTGTCTCTTTCTGTCATGCTTGTCAATAGATTTTTATACAAGAATTAACAGATTTTGCACATCAGTTAGTCTGATTCTTGCTTCTGGCCATAAAATGTTTGTGCAGTTGCTTCAGTGCTCTTGTGTCAGTCCTGACTGACGCAGCGTACCAACTTCCATCCCTCAGGCTTTCTCCACTTGTCTATGCAGAAGATTGTGTTTGAAGTCAAAAACTTAAAGCAAAACATAATTTTGCCACTAATATTGTGGTCTCATGCAGCAGGCTATAAATTATTTTGATTAGTAGATTGTTAAATATTTTATTCTTTGTTTTCAGACAACCTGGGTTTGGAGCATCTAAAGTTTAAGTAAAGCTCAGCTTTTGATTCAAGGTTGGCCTGACTGAAAATTTCAGTCTTGAAAATCTAAGGTTCTCTGCTCTCTGTTTCGAATGTCAGAATAGACACCAAACTGAATTATATTAAAAGTTGAGTGAGTGAGCAGAAAAGCAAGAATGGGAAAGGGATGAGAAACAGGATTGGAAGATACTGTATTATTTGCTGCCTATTATCCCATGCAACTGCAGGAGTAAACTAGGCTTACATAATTAAGGAGCTGGCTTAGTACCAACTCACATAACTGTAGAAGCATGATAGGTGTGGCATACTAAAGGACAAGTAATTATTAAATATGTGGAAAAATTAAGAGCCATGTCCTGTTAAGGAAGGTCTTAATAAAGGCTGTAGAGTAGATAAAATAAAAAATTAATAAATTAGCATATATGGCTAGGTATTAGTATCTGTGGCCTCTTATTTGTTTCCTCAAGTATTTCTGCATAATTTGGGACTGAACATGAAGAGTGCTTGATAGGTGTGAGAGAGATGCTACCTCTTTTCCTCATTCCACACAGATGTACTGGGTGTCAGCTGTGTGCATGGTACAGGGAACATGGCCTGTGCCTTAGGGAGTTTCTACTCTGAATCTGGGAAGTTGGATCACCCTTTGGAGGAAGGTGAATTTCATCAGGGCTGAGGTTATATTTAGAATGGGAAGCCTCTCTCAGTCTAGTGTGTCTCTTCTGTTGAATGTCAACTGGATACTTGTACAGAAGACTAAAAATGAGTTGTAAACATGGCAACTGTTATATCTTGCATTACTCACAGCAGACAGGTTTACTTTTGGTATTTCTGTGAATTTTCCTTTCCTCATCTGTGTTTACTTTGTTCTTTCTATTTATTTTATTTTGTTACTGCTCATTGCAATGGCTGTAGAGTCATAGAATTTAGGAAAAGACCTCTAAGATCAAGTCCAACTGTTAATCTGACACTGCCAGATCCACCACTAAACTATGTCCCTAAATACCACAGCTCCAATGTTTCTTTAACACATCCAGGGATGGTGGCTCTACCCCTTCCCTAGGCAGCCTGTTCCAATGCTTGACAACCCTTTTCATGAAAAAAAAGTTCTTGTATCCATTCTGAACCTCCTTGGTGCAACTTGAGGCTATTTCCTCTTATCCTCTCTCATTTTTACTTGGGAGAACGGATCAACTCACCTGGCTACAGCCTCCTTTCAGGCAGTTGTAGGGAGCAATAAGATCTACTCTGAGTTTCCTTTTCTCTAGTCTCAACAATCCCAGCTCCCTCAAGTGCTCCCACTAAGATTTGTGCTCCAGACCCTTTCCCAGCTCCACTGCCCTTCTCTGGACACGCTCCAGTGCCTCAGTGTCCTTGTACTGAGGGGCCCAGAACTGGACACAGGATTCCAGGTGCAACCTCGCCAGTGCCCAGTACAGAGGGACAATCGCTGCCCTGGTCCTGCTGGCCACACTATTGCTGATCCAAGCCAGGATGTCTTTGGCCTTCCTGGCCACCTGGGCACAGCTGGCTCATGTTCAGCTGCTGTTGACCACCACCCCCAGATCCTTTCCTGCAGGGTCTCTTTCCAGCCACTCTGTCCCCAGTCTGTAGCACTGCTTGGGGTTGTTGTGATCCAAATTCAGGACCCAGCACTTGGCCTTGTTGAGCCTCACACCCTTGGCCTTGGCCCATCGATCCAGACGGTCCAGATCCATCTGCAGACCCTTCCTGCCCTACAGAAGATCAACACTTTCCCCCAGCTTGGTCTCATTTGCAAACTGACTGAGGGTCCCATCAATCCCTTCATTCAGGTCATTGATAATGGCACTAAACAGCAGTGTCCCCAACACTGAGCCCTGGGGAGCGCACTTGTGACAGCCCAGAGTTACAGCCACGGATGTAATTCCGTACCCCACCACTCTCTGGGCCTGGCCATGCAGCCAGTTTTTTACCCACTTAATTGTACACCAGCCCAAACCATGACCAGCCAGTTTCTACGGGAGAATGCTGTGGGAAAACACGTCAAAGGCTTCACTACAGTCTGGGTCAGCACATCCAGAGCCGTTCCCTCATCCACTAAGCAGGTCGTGCTGTCGTAACAGGAGATCAGCTCCGTGACCTTTGCTGGCACCAAGGTCAGAGTGACACGCCTCTAGTTCCCCTGGCCCTTGTGGATGGGGTTACATTTGCTGACCTCCAGTCACCTGGGACCTCCCCAGTTAGCCAGGAGTGCTGGTAAATGATGGGGGAGTGGCTCTGTGGGCACTTCTGCCGGCTGCCCCAGTAGCCTTGGGTGAATCCTGTTCAGCCAAAAAGGCTTGTGCTTGGTAGCTGACTATTTCCTCTTGGATTCTGCCCTATGGGGAACAGCTCTGCAGCTCTCACCCTGTGAAACTGAACATCTCTGATGGCTCTTCTAAGCAAATCAGAATGAAATGTGTTGATCCAGCATCATGCACAAGTCATTACTGAGAACTGGCACCTTACGTGTTTGCAGATTCAGAAGGCAGATATTTTAGAGGAAAGATCAAAATGTTGTTTATTGGCATTGGGGTTAACAGTGTTCATTCTTTCTGTTCCTTTAACTTTTTGACCATTGGGGGCAACTTGAAAACCCTGCAAGGCAAAAACTGAGGGTAAATGCTGTTCGGCTGTAAGTTGATACAAATACTTTGTAACTGCTTTTGTTGTAAATGTTAAAAAAAATCAGGTATTTTGTTTTCAAAAAGCAAACAACCCCCAACCTTCTAAGTACAGAGTTCTGACATTCTACTCACCATAATTTTCTAGGAAATTAATTCTTAATAAATGAAATAACATGGTTCCCAAATTTTTCCATCTGCTATTAATAATTCTATTCTTTTAACTTATTTCGTAAAATAAACCATATTGAATATTTTTTTCTTACAGTCAAACAATCATTTTTGCACCCCTTGTAATGGTTTTGAGAGGTATGTGATATACTTGAAAAGTGTAATTTGAAAAAGATGCTGAGAACCTCTCGACAGTGGAAGACAGCAGCATATTTAATTCTTCAAGAATCTGTAGAAGCATAGGGATAACCTTTGTTATGGGCCCGGGAATGTTGAAAAGGAAACGGACTGGAGAATTAACTGACACTACTGGTTGTGCTTCAGGGGCCAATCCTCCAGCATAGCTAAAACATTGAGGCTTAGATGAAATTAAGGACTGCTCTGAGGGTAGATTGAATATATGAAGATATTTTAATGCTGGTTGTTAATGCAAGAAGTGAATAAAAACTGAAAAAAAGAAGTCTTTAGTGTTGAAAATACAGTCTTGTTGGAAATACAGTTTGAAGAGTAGGTCTGTCACTGACTGTTCACATCTGGGATATGCATAATAAAAATAACTGCTGTTGAAGCCAGCGGTACAATCTGTTATGCTATGAAGAGATTAAGACTTGGCAATTCAGTTAAGTAGCGACATTGCTTCATGAAAGTCACTATATGTAGGTCATGGTTTTTTAGTGTGTTCAGAGGTTCTTTGTGTTTGGGAACTGTGATCTGCATCTTGTTCTACAGCCTGTGAGTTTCTGAAGAAATGCCCATTAGCTCTGCTTCTTCAGGGCTTTATTTTTGTTTCGTGGTGTTTTCTGGTTGGGTTGTCTGTGTGTTTGTGTGTGTAATGTAAAGCTGCTAACTGCTCTCCTGTGTCTGGAAAACTGCTGTTGAGGTTTTCCTATAACCATGAGTACTTCCTGTCCTGTGTGTAAATCGTCACACTGTTTTTGACTGGTTTCTGCAGTTGTTTGAGAAAAGAAATCCTTACAAATGTCTTTCAAAGGGCTTTTGGCCAAACTTAAATCTGTATTCCTGAGCTTCAACTCCATGGATTAAATATTTATAGCCATGATTTATTGGTACTGAAAAAGCTCTGGTGTGAACGAGAGGAAGTAGAAGTGCAGTCAGGACTCAGGCAGTCACATGTGTCATGTTAACATTGGTTGACACAAGCTGTGTTGGATGTGCTTGTTTTTTAGTTTGTTTATGGTGTTACAGCAATACGTTATTCCAGATGCTACTATTAGAAACAAGTCTGAGCATATATTTATGTAGTTCAAAAACGAGTTCATATTTTAGTCTGCTTGTATTCCAATTCTCTTGTCAAGAATGATAACTGCTCAATATGTTGTCCACTGTCTAGGGAGATGCCTAAGCTTTCTGGTATTGTAAATGACTGGACACAATTAACTAAAAACTCGTTCATATTTGTATTAATTTTTTGTTTTGTGTTTTGTTTTGGTTTTTTAGGTCCATTTTCCAGACACAGAGAGAGCAGAATGGCTCAACAAGGTAAGGGGAAAGCTGAGATAAAAATAAAAGGTGAGGCAAGAATCTGAGAACAGAGTAGTCTTAAATTTATGTGCACTTTATACATTTGAAATTTCTGGTTGCTGATCCACTTAGTCACAAGAAAGATTAAATTTAGTTTCATGGTCCTGAAATTGTGAGTTTTATAAATGATTCTAAGTGGCATTACATTCATGACAGTTATAATTGCGTGGAAGTCATAGCTGCTGTAAACACAGTCTTTCGTTTTCTAGTTGTCTGGGATACTTTCCAGTTACTGTAGGTTCCTGACCTACAATCTAAAAATAAATGAAATTTTCAGTTTTGATTTGTATGTGTGATAATCTAAGATATTAATCTATGTAGCTTGCTTTTTAAAAACTCTTTCATTCAACGAGCATAGAAGAACATGGGTTAATTAGAAAATAGTAAAGAAAATAAGCAATATAGAATTTTCAGATATCAGAAAATTCAGATGCAGTAAAATACTGATTTTTTTATGTTTATAACTTATGCATGTGTTTAAGAGCTGTAATTCCATGTAGATTTTTTTTTCTCCTTAGACTGTAAAACAGATGTGGCCTTTTATTTGTCAATTCATTGAGAAACTCTTCCGAGAGACCATAGAACCAGCAGTAAGAGGAGCAAACAACCACCTCAGTACCTTCAGTTTTACAAAGATTGATATTGGTCATCAGGTCAGTGTCTGGGGAGATTTTTTTAAGGGACTGTGTTTTACATATAATTTTTATGTAGCCTGTTCAAATCTACACAGAAATATTTCTTAATGACACTTGATCATAAGCCTGATTCTGGTTTCTTTTGTAACATTAAAATAAAAATGTGTGGGGTTTAGCAGAGACTTTGTAATATTTCCTGGGATCTGTGCTTCAGAAACTTGACGGAACATTTGGAGAAGACTCAAAGTATAGTAATGCCTTGTCACTTGAAGAGCTCATGGCAATGTGATTTTGATATTGCTCATGTAATGCTTTACGTTAAGTGAACGGGGACTATTATCCTTTTGCCACATGATCCAAGTGCAGTTTTCTTGTAACAGATGCACTTTTAATCTTGTCATGTGTGCAGTCAATGACAAGGCTGCTGGCTTGGCTTTCCAAAGGACTGCACATAACACAGTTTCAAGGAGCATGCAGGTGTTTGTCTTCTGTTCCATCCCATGAAAGAAGGGGTCTCACAGAAGAGCCGGTTTGACCAGGGCAAGCTGAGTTCCCTCTGCTTGCAATACATTCAGCACTACTTAATTTTCCCTGCATCAACCAGATCTTTACTGCTGTTGAGATGCAGTTTAACAGCTTTTGTTTGAAGTTGTCTTTTGTGTTCCTACTGCTTGTCATAAATGGAATTTCAAGTCAGGATTTAAAAATCAACACCTCCACACACCCCCAGATGTTAGGAAACCTGAATGTAATTTTCAGGTGTGATGGAGGAGAATTATCTTTCTCTCTTGGTGGCTCTATTTCATGTAGACTACAGTTTGTTACACTTTACTGCACCTTTTGTGTGTTGGGTTTTTTAATTATTTTTTATTTAATTGTAAATACTTTTACACAGGGTCTCTGTCCTGCCTTAGATGTTTTTGTATTACAGATTGTAGCATTCTTTTTAAGTCATACTAATTTTAAGTAGGTTTTAGATTAGCTCCTGCACCTCATGTTCTGCAGCTGGATTGAGTAACCTTGGACATAACAAACAGCTCTTCTTACTTTTTATTGCAGCCTTGATTGAGTTGATTGAGCTGCACAGCCCCAACACAGCAGTGAGATTTTTGATTTTACATCAATTATCAAAAAGATGTAAAGAGAAATATGACAATTTTTCAAGAAAGGAAAAACTCAAAAGTGAGGTTCTTAGTCATCCTCTCCTACCTAGTGTTTGATGAATGTTTGACTCTTGAGTGTGTGATTGATATGTGTTAGTTTGTATGAGGAAGGGAGAGAGGGAGAGGGTGAACACAATGATTTAGAGAGAGCAAAGAGTGGTTGACACAACTTTTTGTGGAAATTATGGATTCTTTTCCATCTATTCTCACTAAATTCCACTTAAGGCAACTACCTTTATGTGAATTGAATTTAGTGTGTTGTTGTAGTTGCACAGAAAAGAATGCTTTGGGAGTATTAGACATATACCTATACAGAGAAATTGGGTATTTATGTGGGGAGAGGAAAAGCTTGATTATTAAGTATTTTGTAAGTCTTCAAGTCTAGTGGTCTGTACCCAGGGTAATTGCCACAAGGATTGTGGTTAAGTGGACCCCAGCAAGGTAATTTTTACCCTTGAATTAAGAATTTTAACTAGACTGATAGCCTTGCTTCACACCTTTTAATGTTTATGGTAGATTCTTAACCTCAGGCATGAATGTGCCTATATTCACCTTTGTTTCCCTTTATTTCAAAGTTAAGAGTTTAATATAGTTCTATAGAAGAATCCAAATTTTACTTGCTTCATTGTTCCAGCCTCTGAGGATAAATGGTGTAAAAGTGTACACTGAAAATGTGGACAAAAGGCAGATCATTCTGGATCTTCAAATCAGGTAAACTTTATTACCTTATTACAATGGGGTCTATGCTTTATCATATGCACATTGTTTGATTTGGTATTTATGTTGGCCTGAAAGGAGAGTTGCTTCATTATGCAAATGTAGTTAGTTCTAATTGTGTATGAATGGAGGAAGAAACTGCATGCTGTAAATAGCATTTTTTCCAGGGAAAAGGAATATCAGCTCTGTGTGGCTTCACCATTAAAGTCATGTTTGTTAATAAAAAAAGACTTTCCAAAGACAGAGCACTATCTTTGATTTTTTTTCCTTAATGTATTAATACTTTACCATTAAATTTGTCTGAAATCTAAGATGTAAAATTTTTGGGAATTTTTTACTTTTCTCTGTTATTTAGTTTTTTTAAAAATAAACATAGTATTAGAAAAATATGATGATAGCTGCAGAAGTATTTGTGCTTATTTTACCAGATTAAATCTGTGTATTATAAAATTACAGAATGACTGTGCTCTGTTGCTTCAGGTTTCTTTGCCATTTCATCATGACCCCTTTTATACAGGTTTCTGAATAGGTCTACCCCCCAACATTTACCCAAGTGATTCTTCACACAATCTGCAGTTACAGAGTTTTTTCAAAGTTCAGTCAGTGAACACAGCAATGTTTTTATAATTTACCATCATAGGTCTGTGTTACAGTGACTACTTTTGCCTGTTTGTGGGTTATGAAAAGGCCAAATTTGTCAGTCATTGACAGTCCAGCAAAGAGCTGCCCTCTGTGTTCCTCACTGCTTCCCTGGCAGGAGCCAGAAGGGTCATCAGGCATCTCAGCTTCAGAGTCACTTCCAAAATTTGAACATGGTTATTCTTAATTTTGAACAATTTGTCTAAAGCTCAGCTGTGCTGAAGTCTCTGCTGCTTTGGCAGAGCTGAGCAGGCCCCAGAGTGATAAGAGAAAATGCTACAGTCTCCTTCCCTGGGTTCCAGAGAAGGTGGGGGCTATGTGGGAGCCAAGCCCAGTCCTTATTGAATTGAAACACTTTATTTCTGTAGGAAAAAGACAGCTGTCCAAATCAGGGGTTGGCGTGGCTGGACAAAATACAGCAGGATTGACTCTTGAGAGCTTATTTCACTGGATGACTGTGTTAGCCCTAATGGAGAATTTTCCTTCAGTTTTCTTTGTTGCCATTTTTGACAGCAGCTGCGAGAGCAGCCTCACCTCTTCAGACATAAGCCCTCAGGAAAACAATCTTGTCTGACCACAAATAAACCACAGAAATTGTTTTTGAGAAGCTGTTTCTGAGACATAAGAAAGGCCAAATCTTCCAAGACCACTTCTTTCCTTTAAAGCAGAACTATTTATGCAGAAAGACCGAGTAAATCTAGGGGATTTTTTGGTTTTGGGTTTTTTCTTTCTGCTTATTCTCATGAAGTAGATACAAGTAAAAAGGCCAGTAGGTTTGTACAAACATTTCAGGAATGATGTCCTGTTATGCAGACCTGAAGGAAATCTTTACCAATATGTCTCATTGTATTATATTGCAACCTACTTAGATAAGTGGTAGACAGCTGCAATAGAATCCAATCTAAAAGGCTGAAATAAATTCCTTGAAGTGGTTTAAATAACAATAATAGTGCTGGGTCAGCTAGGTGCCTGTTAAGCCTAGCAGCCTGTCCCTACTGCTGGTGGCGTAGGCTTCCAGGAAGAAAATGGCAACGAGAGCTATGGAGAAGCTATCATAGCTTCTAGGAATTAAGGCTTAGACAAAACCGTCATCAAAGGAAGTCCTGTTTCATATTTAAGACTTGTCCTTGACACCTCTTTCAGAAAGGGCTCTTTTTCAAAGGTTTTTAGTATGCAAGTTGAAGATGGAGAGGTACCTCTAGCCCCCAGGATCAGTTGCTACTGTTTGATGTTGTTGTTTGTGTTTTTTTAATAACTTGATTTATATATCCCGTGAGAGTCTTATCATGGGGATTGTCTCAGTTTTAACAGGAGGAATAAGTGTCTCTTGGTACATTTAGATACAAAGTTAAATACAGATACCAACCCTAAATTATGTCTTACATTGCAGTTTTGCAAGATTGTAAACAACAGTCTCACTGCTGAAGAAAAGTCCGTGTTTTGGAGTACTTATCCCTGTAGATTTTAATCTCCAGTTAAATTAATTTTAATTTATTTTTAAGTTTAAAGTTAGGAGCTTTCTATAAACCCTTCATTCCCTAAATATAGTTGAGAAAGAAAGCAAGCTCTCTAAGCCTTCATAAGAATAGTTGTAGGAAGCCAAGCCCTGGGTGGTGTGTGGTGAGGGAAGGAAGAAAAGATTTTATTTTATTTGTATATTTTTTTTCTGTTTAAAGTACATTAATTCTTTGAAGAATCCCCTTTTATCCTGCAGTTTCACTATTGTGGCTTCTTTTAGCCCTTTCTACTGACATTTGTTTCTGGTGCGCATTTGCTTTGGATCTGTGGTACATTTAAGTAGTTTCAATGTGTCTCCAAAACTCTATTTTTTTGCTTCATCGTTGAGGTTTTTTTTTTTTTTTTTTGGTCTTCTTTTAGTTTTAATTGCAAAAGGAGTGTGTTTTGGTTTAGCAAGGATATTGAGTGCATTATGATCATTGCTTCAGAGTATTTTTCAGAGCCCTTCGAAACAGGTTCTGTGAATCACTTGGGATCCATTTAAGAACTTCACTCTAAGTAGCTTGAACAGCTAATCCACAAAGCACTCAGAGGAGAATGTATTTTAAACATTCAGTTTGAGAACCATATTTGTGAAAGGAACTTTTTACCTTTCTCTTACTGTGACATTTATGTTAAAAAAAAAATCAAAATTCATGTTACAGTTTAAAAGTCTAGTTTGATAGCAAATATGGGCAAGGGAAAAGTTTCAACTACTTGAGCAAATGAAGATTAAAATCGAAATAAATTTTTAATAAAAAGAAATCTTACATTTGCTAAAGTGCATGAATTTAGTAAATACTCGGGGAATGTTAAAGGTTATGGATCAACAAAAAACAAGCTCAACATGGTCAATTTAAATGTGAACTATACCAAAGAAAGCAAAAAAGATTGAGAGATTGAAGAAATAATTGTTAATAGCCTGATTTTTTTTTCAGCTTCTCATGACACAAAAACATTGACGTGCTAAAACTTTTAGGCTGCAGATTTAAACACATGGCAATGTTTTTCAAACATGGAATACTCGAAGGAGGAAACTCACTACATTGTACTGGCAGAAGACAGATGTGAAAATAGGGTCTAAAGACCTTCTAAAAACTATTAAGATAGTCCAGTGTACGGCACTACATATCACTGTAATATAGGAAATATTTTTGTCCTAACCTTCTATTTTCTCTTCTTCTGGGCACATTCCATGGGGTGCAATGACCACATGCAGTGTATTGCGCCTCCCTTTTGATTCGGTACAGCTGCTGTTAATATTCTTACAAGGGTGTCCTCATTAAACTGTAATCTATCTCAGTGTTCCGTATCTTAAAGGGATCATAAATATTTCTGGGATATTTAATCTGAATGTATAGAATTTGCTTACTAAATGAGCTTTCAAGTTGTATGGTATATTACAGTGGAATTGTGTAGGCATTGACTGTTCATGGACCCAGCCAAATATCTTAGGGGTTAAAACCATATTTAGCTTTATTATAAAGTTAAATGTTGTTGACTTAGTCCCCTCAAATGCAGTTTGTTGCTATTTTTACTTCAGTTTGTCATCATGTTGTTATGGATTTTCAAACAAGCATATTGCTTCCCGGTCTTCATAACACAAATAGTTCTGATGCTGCAGAGTGCTGAGATTGAGGTTTCAGTTGCAGGTTTTAATTGACCTTGCTTCTCTGTGTCATGTTGTTATGCAATTATATATATATATGTGTGGGAGTGTATTTATATATATCTCTACTATCTCTATATATAGTTAGATAGGTTAAAAATAGAAATTACATCGTTTTAAATTGTGTATTAAAAGTTATATACCTATTTTTAAACTGTACAGTCACACTACATTCTTTCCAAGGAAAGCAACTGTCACCTTCCTTTGACATAGACCCCATCATGTTGCTGTCTTCCAGTTCCCCAAACTGGCCATTGGACAAAAGGCATTCTGCATGGTGTTATCTTTTGAATAGTCAAAAATAAATTCCAATGTTGGATGTTTACAGGAAAGTCTTGGTGCTATTGTTTATTTCTGTTTAAGGGATTGATAAAATTTGCGTTTGTTGAAATCCCAGACAGCACCACCACACACAGAGCAGAGGAGGCTACAGATGATTTGGATAATGTGTACATGGAATGCAGCAGCTCTCGCCTTTGTTTTCTTTTGACTGTGCCTTGTGGCCATCAGGCTCAGGGGTAGGGAACAGCAATCCTGCTGTTCTGCTCTTACTGTGGGAGTAATTTAATTTATGTTGACTTGAGCCTAGAATGGCCGCTGAAGAGAGCAGTTCCATTTTGTTCTCAATTCCCCAAACATTTTTGTAATAAGACTCCTTTGTGCTCCCAACATGGCTAGCAGTGTTTCACTGTACAGGCCAGGTCTGAGGAACTGATGTGCAGAAAGCTGGGCTCAGCCGGAGCATCTGGAACAGGATTACCTGAAGAGAAAACAGTTTCCCCCTCCTCCCAGCAGTGTCTGGCTTTAAACTGCCTCATCTCTGTCCTGCTTGGTTCCTGCTTCCATTTTTTTTTAACAGGGCAGTCTATTCAAAAAGCTCTTCAGATTTCATTTGTCCTTCTGTTATAGTCCCTATCTCCTTAGCCAGTGTCCTCATCCAGCTCCTCTCTCTCTACCTGGAGCATGGTACTCAGCCTGCTGGATTTTGCTTTTAGCTCTCATTCTGCAGAATCATTGACCAGTTCCCTTGCTAAATCAGAGTCTCAAGCTTTCTTCCTGAATTCCTTGTTGAGTCTCAAAATTTGTTTGTTTTCAGAACCAATGTGTCTCACAGCAGTACCAGCTCTTGGAAAAAAGTTTCTTAGCTCTGCTGGTACAGGCTGACCTGCCTGAAGCTTCAGGGAAGGCAGCTAAAAATCCAAGCCCAAGTTCTGTACAAATAATCTTGTAGCCTTGTAGCATGGGCAAAATGGATGTGACTTCTTTTTACCATCTTCTGCAAATCTGAAATACAGGACACCATCTGGAAAATTTCAATCACTTTGACCTTGCACCCCCAGAAATGGGATGCAAGAACTGTTTGGGGAAAAATTTGCATAATTTTTAATACAGTCTCTCATTTGCTTCCTGCCATCTCTCCCTTCAGAAAAGGCTTAACTGCTTTTGGCTTAAAACTTGCTTAGAGGATCATTCAGCTCAGCATGCCCATCTTATTGAAATTCTAAATACGACTGGCTTTGCAAGTCTATGAATATTTCAGAGAAGTTTCATTTTTAGCTTAACAGCCATCTCTGTCTAGTGCTTCTCATGATTGTGTTAGATGAGAGTGAATTTGGGTACATTTACTATCAATGAGGTCTGTGGAGAGCTTTCCTGAAATGGAGTATGAATTCTGTGTCCATTATTTCCCAAAAGTAGGGCCTCTTGCTTGTTTTCTATTTTGCATACTTCTGGAAATGGTAGCAAACCTGGGTATTAATTTGAGTGATTTTGATGACAGTGGTGATGTTTTGAAGGGGATGTTTTTGCAAACTTGACATTGTTTTATGTTCTAATATTTTAACATGCATTTTTTGTGCTTACACTGAAATGCAAAATACGTTGTCATGACACTGCAAAACAGAAGAAACTGTTTACTGCAATTTAGTCCATAAAAGTGAAATCTGTACTTTCTTTTTTGGTTTAGTTTTGTTGGAAACTGTGAAATTGATTTGGAGATCAAGAGATACTTCTGCAGAGCTGGTGTGAAAAGTATACAGGTGAAATTTTTTTAAATTTTATTTTCGTATCACATAATCATTATTTTCTGATGAAATAATCTATAAGAAAGAAACAGTAATTGTGTACTTTTTTTGCTTACTATATTTTTTCTCATTTGGATAGTATTGATATTGCATAATAATTTCAGTAACATGACTTAACAAAAGATAAATCCCTTTAAGATGTAGAACTGTTTCAGATATATAACATTTACTACATGAAAATCTGGAGATAACTTCATATCAAGCCAATGTGATGTGTCATGTGTTCAAGTGATGTGTCAGTTCATAAAGGCACCATGGAGCTTAACATTTTATTTCATTTAATATCTCCATGTTAGATGGAATTACTGGTTTAGGTGCAATTATTATTAGTAGCCTTGCCTTCTCATATGGTTTCTGAGATTTCCTTAACTTTCTGGTAACAGATTACTCCCTGAGGAGGAAAATCAGCTCTTTTGCATGTGTGTGTCTTGATACACCTAGAAGCATTTACCTGCTTTTGCTCTGGTACCTGTGGATGCCACTGTGCTTCTTGTATCACATTTGTTTACACTGAGCTGTAGAAATAATCTACTTCACAATTTTAGAAGATTACCATCAACACGTCAGCATGATACAGATGAATGTAATGAATTTTAAGCCCAGCTGTTTAGTGCTTGTTTGGTTTTTTGGGTTTGGATGACATGTAAAGAAAGTTATATATGTGTGTAAAATTCTTCCATAAGCAAGAATTTAATGAATTAGAACTGTGAGCATTGCTAGCAAATAAATTTTATTTAAAACTTGAACTAAATTAAATTTCATTGTCTTTTATTTTCTTCCCCTTCCACAGATCCATGGCACCATGAGGGTTATCCTGGAACCACTAATTGGAGACATGCCCCTAATTGGAGCGCTGTCCCTTTTTTTCCTTAGGAAACCCGTAAGTACTTTTATCTCCCTTTCTACTTTTTTTAGAGGGCTGATGACAGAATACCACTAATTCCACTGGAAAATGTGCTAGGCCAAAGTGCATGTTTCGGCAGGAATAACAGTGAAACAAAGGTGAGCCAACGAGGACTTGCTGGTACAAAAATGATACAGCCAGAGTGGCATGTGTAAACAAGAGGACAGCACTCATGCTTTCAGTTTTGGGCACAGCACTTCAACAAATCTTGTTTTATAAAAATATAAAGGATAACATTGCGCACTGGCCGCTGGAAAATTCTTTGATGATGTGTGTGTGTGAGGCAGTTTCAGCAATTTGAAGTTTGGTACCGCTTTTAGTCAGTATCAGTAAAGGAGCTTAATAGAAACTGTGAACAGCGTGGAAATTCTTATGCTACACAGATTTCTTTAAAGAAATTAATTGTTTCCATCTCTTACTTGGAAGTATGTTTTACATTGGAAGCTTTTGTTGAATATGTTTTAATTAAACATTAAAGTGTCAAGATTTAACAGTTTTAGACTGGCAGGTCACAAATTACAAATGTATGGGTTTAGACACTTGGCAGCATCTCAAATTGATCATCTTGGTTTCATCAGCAGTCTGAAATTCTGGAAAATTGATTTAGTTCACAAATCTTGGGGGGTGAGAGTGAATTCTTCAGCAGCATTAGGTGGTATGTTGTTATTTTCTTCAAATAAATCACATTCTTGTAACACTTTTTAGTATTACTTCTAGTTCTTTTGAACAAATGTCCCATGATAAGTTTTTGCTACCTTGTTTAAAAGATAGGTTTGGTTTTGTGTGTTTATGTATGGCCAAGAAAAAACTTGTGTCACTTGTGTTATTTATATAGCTTATTTCATCTGTCTAGAGAAACCATATGTGCTTGGGTAGAAGGAATGGAGACTTAAATCTTAATAAAATATGCAAGAATTTGGAAATATTTTGTGCCTGATCTAGCCAGTGTTTTTTTAAAAAGTGAATTAGTTCATGCAAAAGTGATAAAACATAGTTGCTCTTATTTGGAAATAGTTGAGGAAGTACATCGGGATGAACCAAATTTGGATTTTCACAGATTTCTTTGAAGTCAGTCCGAACACTAGATGTCTGCTTAAGTTTCACCTCATTTTTACCCTCTGGCTGAGCAGTGAGTGTAGGACATCTGTTAATCTTCATGTTTATACTAACAAAGTAAGCATGGCCCTGACAAGGACTGAATGCTGTCTTAGCTGCTTTGCACTGTGTAATTGTTAGCATACTCTCTGATATTATTTTGCTATTTAGTCCTCTCCCAAACAGTTTCCAGACTCAGTACAGTGCCCAGCTCATTCCAGGGACCATCCAATAAACAAGTTAAATGCAAACATTCTGGTTTGGAGGAGAAGCGTGAAAAGTGTAGCTGTGTGGAGTTTTTTTTTTTTGCAAAAAGACTTTGCTTTTTTTTTACTTTTCCTTACAGGAATAACCATTCTCCATGTCCTAGATGTGGTTTATATTGTCTCTCTCAGTTCTGTTTTTGGGCAGTCCTTCAGCAGAAGTCATTCTGACACACTCTCTGCTGGGGCCATGACCTGACCCAGTGTGTCTGGATCACTCCCCTGGGGTCCCTCCTGCAGCTGCTGCTGTTTGGTGCCTTCTGTGGGAGAGGCAGGGACCGGGCAGAGGTTGGGAGGGAGAGATCAGCAACAGGCATCCTTATGAGCAGCTCCTGGCACTGCTCTGCTTCCCAGCATCGTGCCCTTGTGGGATGTATCCAGACCTTCACTTCTGGTACTCCCAGAGCCCTCTCCAGTAGATTTTAACTCTGGTACCTGTGCCCAGTCCTTTGTGTCCCTGATCTGCTCTTAATGTGATGCATTTGCAAAGTGCTTAACTGGGACAACTTGCGCTGGAGAGAAGGAGCTGAAAACATATCGAGTGAAACACCTCTCATTTGTGGTCAGTTTCTGAGCTGTGGGAAATACTTTGTCCATAGTAATTTTGTCTTTGCTCCTACCCCCGTGACACTTTATTAGGGATTGGGTTGACTTAGTGGGACAAAAAATGGGTAGGAGTAGAGTGGAGTATCAGCTTGGACTATTTAAAAAGTCAGGCTTTCCCTAAAAGTATTCAGTTATAGAAACGTTAAAGTATTTTTCACCCTCCTTTCATTTAAAAACTAAGGTAGTGGTCAAGGTCCAAACAAAGTTAAGGGTGAATGGTTCAAAAATAATCTAAATTAGCCCCTAATTTTGACAGTTATACATGAATCTTCAGCTTTTTCCAAGTAGACTTTTCTCCCCACTGCAGTGTGTTTTCTCAGTGTTTATTTCTCTAACTTCTGTAGAAAAATGTAAAATAATGCTAATTATAGCAAGAACCAAATTCTGCCCTCTTACTAGAGAGCAAGTGGCTGCAGCCAAGGAAAGCTTTTCTTAAATATTTTTGTTAGAACAGAAGAGGAATTAGTTGGCAGCTAGCATTAGATTTTGTTCTCATATTTTCCAGTCTAAAGTAACTGGCAACAATTCCTCTTGCTCTGTATCATCTGTTTGCTGGACTTAATGACTATATAAGGCAACATGGCCTATGAGTTTACCAGTCTCATATTTTTGAGTAATTCATGAAGTTTTTGATCTTTCAAGAGTTCTTACATCTTTTGAAACTTTTTAGATACTGTATTTTGTTGTTATTATTGTGAAGGAGGTGCTAAAAGTTGTAGCAGCTTATAAAGTATGTCCAAATACATAGGAGAGTTCAAGGGAGGGAAATATGTGCATTCTAATGTTTGAAGTAGTTTTTTAAATCTCTGAGTGTCAATGCTAGAGAGAAGGCAGCACTAGATAAAATCAGGATTTGTGAGGTTCTTGGCATACTTCTCATTATGTTAACATTATGTATATTTGCCAGATATTTGGTTCTCAAAGTTTTAGTTATCTTTTTACTTTTAGCACAAATGAGTATATAGTTATTTTGATTTNTGGTATAATCCACCGCAACAGTTTATATGGCTTACAGTTGTACTGTAAGTTGGTAATTTTCAAAAGCTTGTTCAGTGGCACATTTAGAATTGAGGGTGTGTCCTAACCTAACCATTTTCTCTTAATAAAAGCCAAACCCCTCCCAATAAGACAAACACATGAAAATACTATTGTTCTAAAAAGAGCTATGGCTGGAAAACACGATGTCTTCCAGGAAAAGGGGGCAGCTCTTCCAAAGTTCTCCGTTTCAGATTCACAGTTTTGCCTTCCACTTGCTGACTTGAGTATTACTCTCCCTCTACTCACTTTACAGATTGGTTCTGTCCTGTAGTTTTAATTTAATATTGGTTTAGTGTCACTTAATATTGCCTGCCTTTGGAAAACTGCCTGTATGAGACTTTCAAAATTTTAAGTACTGATGAAAGTTACACTCAAACAATGCAACAATGCCAGCACTTCAGTATTGTAGGTGGTGATGGGCTTTGCTCTACTAACAGACAAATTGTACCATGGCTCTGTTTGACCATTCACAAGTAGCAAAGAGGGCATATTAGTCCCCTCCTTGTAATACATTCCTGAGAAGAATCCCAATTTATCCTTTGGAATTGTATCATCATGCCCTGTAGTAGAGCTTCAGTTTTTCCTGCAGAAGTCTTACACTTCCATAACTCGTTTAGCAGGAAGTTGTTAATCAGCGCTTTAAAATACTCTGTGGCTCCTCTTCTGAGAATTAGTAGTGTTTATGGCAGCCAAATCAAGCCACAAGGTTGGCAGTGTTTAGAGGCTGCCTTTTGTGCTTCTGTGAACTTTATTTACAGCCCTGTGTATTCTCCATTCCAGCATTCCATTACATATTTTTCCCTTTGTAAATGCTTCTAGGGTATTAAGAACACCCAGTGTGTGTAAAGATGTTCATCCGTTTTTAGCCTGTTTTTGTTTATAGGGCTGGAGGGGTTAATTTTTTAATTTTACTTTTTAACCTCTTATAATGTATATGTTACATTAGTTCTCAGTACCGAGCTTTGGTAAGACTTGAATTTAATGGTTTTCAGGGAGGTAACAAAATTTGTTTCCACTTCTCTGAGCAGAGGAAGAATTGTAAGAGGTTTGAGTAACAAGACACACAGACTACTTCATCGGAAAGTGCAACTGGTGTCTGGAATCGTGCTCTTGTCCGGTGAGCTGGCTGGTAGGAGTCTCTGCAAGGCACATCACCACTCTCAGCTGCAATGTGTTGTGGACAGACACGATCGTTTCTGGCTTCTGGCAGAATTTCACTTAGTGACAAATCCTGCACACAGTTTTCCAGTGCTCTGTGAGTTCTGTTGCAGAGAACCAGCTGGCATTCCCTAAATTTAGCTAAAAAAAGAGAATTATGCGTTGCTTAAAGCAGCGACAGAGAAGGAAATGATACTGTTAAGCTATTTTTTAAATATGGAAATTTTTTACATTTGGTGCTTCATAAAAGGTTCACCAGCTGGCAGTCTTTTGTTTACTCTGTATTTCTCCATAGGGCACTTCAGTTAGTTGGGATGGCAACATTGCTGTAACTTCTGTCAGAACCACAAGTTAGGGGGTCATCTTTTCCAGCAAGTCATGGCATGGCAGTGCCCAAAATGTAGAATAAAAACCCTTGTTTTTTCCCTGGACTATGGCTGGGGGGCTCCCTCCTGCCTAGCAAGAATTTTTTTGTCTCCTTTCTTCTCAGTCTGCTGTGTCTTTTTCTGCTGTCAGTGCTATTTCTATACTTTTGCAGGTATAAGGATTTTTTTGGTCTGAACTGGTGTTGCCTTTCTGGAGCACTCTCCTTACCTTGCAAACAGTGTATCTATTGCTGTACTGATTTTGTTGGGAAACATGGTGCAGATTTGAAACAACCTTATTGAAAGTAATGTCAGGGTGATGGCAGGGGGAGATAGAACCCTAAAAAAAGAAGGAAAGGAAAAAACCAGCACCATTTCTCCCTAATACCTGTAGACTAAGATTAGAGTGTGAGTTACTGCTGGGTGTTTCTGGTAGACCTGGAAAGGAAGCTCTGTGGTGAGCAAATGTAAAAAACTTTATCTGCAAGGAGAACTTACCTTCAAAGCCCAAACAGTCAAAGCTTGATTATTCCAGGAGTTTAAAGGCTCATACTCGTTCCAAAACATTTAATGGCTTAAGATTTATTTGCAAAGCTTTTCCAATAATCCTGTAAAGTTCTTAACTGTAGTAGTGTTTTTTAATTTCTGAGCTTCAACTTTGAATGGAAAAGGATTTGTTTTTAACTTTTCTGAAAATGGTCTTTGTCCTTATTCCTGTCGAATAATTGGATGTCGAGAATTTATGATATTGTATGTATACTAATTGTGTTTCTTTTCCAAATGACCACTCTTACTAGCACTGTTTTCAGGCTTTTTGTATAATTGTTTTTCCATGCTTCATGCTCTAAGGACTGATGATGGAATGAATGAGTGGTCTTGTTTGTGAGCAGAGGTGTGTAATAATCAAAATATTGAGAGTCAGGTTGTACCACAGGCCCTGTTTTTGTTTCAGATGCTGTGTTGCAACCTTTTGAAATGCTTTTTAGTCACATCAGTGGAAAGTGTTGGTTCTCAGTGGCATATCTTAGGTTGTTCTTGGTGTTCTTTTGGGCTATGTCAGTTAATACAGAAACCGCTGTGATAAATGTTTCAGTGTAGTGCAGGAGATGTTTCTCAATGCTGAATTTCAACATGCATTGTGTTGCTCAATGCATTTATTCAGTAAAGTCTATTTAGGAGACAGCACAGGACTTTGCTGTGTTAATTGCTGTATGCAATTCACTGACCAAAACATGAGAACAAAAGGAAATGCAAGTATTTTCTCATTTGCTATTTAGTCTGAAAATATCATTATGTAAAACAAATACAGAATGCAGGCATGAACACCTTATGATAGGGACCACTTTTTGAAGTTATTTATGGTGTGCATTTGCTTCTCTTTTGCCTATGAATAAAGAAACAATAAATCATATAATAAACCGGGTTCTTTGCCTTAAAAGAGTTTAAAATTACTTCTAGAACCTTGGTAGACTGCGTAGATTTTTAAAGTGTCACATAATGTACAGTCACGACTTGTGATTAGAACAAGAGGATTAGTCTGAATACTCAAGTTGTGGTTAGTCTTATCAGTAACAAGCAAGCTGCTTGTTTGCTGTATTACTTAAACATCTGTGGGTCTGCAGGGTTGAGGAAGTAGTACAAAACTGAAATTATTCACACTAAGTTGGACTTTTCATCCTGGTTCAATTATTTATTTCTTTTTCTTTTCAGATTTAAAATGCAGAGATTTGAGAACATACACTAATAATTTGCACAATTAATTTTTAAAGAAGAATGTACTGAAATAATCTTAGTTTCCCAAATGTAAATGTTTTGTATTCTAGCTCATGATTTGTGTTGTAGAACTGTACAACTAAAGCTTACACACCAATGTAAAAGAGCCCATTTCATAACACATTATTTCCAACAAAGGATTTTTTACATTTGGAAATTAAAAACCTGATAGCTTGAAATTGATAATCATGTAGAAAAGAAATTATAGCACCTCAAAAAAAAAAGAAAAAGAAAAAAGAAAAGACTGTTCAGTATACAGTATGAGTTTCAGCTAAGAACTTATTTTCTTCTGGAAGGTATTGCTACCATTTAGCCTTGCTAGTATTCCATAAATAGATATGCATTAGCCTTTTCTCACTAAAATAATCCTGCTAGTACTCTAATAGAAAGTGGGCAAAACTAGTTGTAAATGAGGTGCTTTAAAAAAGACATTGAATACAAAGTGGTGCTGCAGGCAGTGATAGCTTTGTGCTTTCACCTAAGAAGGACAAAAGTCACAATCTCTGTAGAGCTACTGAAGAATTTTTTTTCCCTCTAGATTTTGATAGTCTGGTTTCATATATAAGAAACATACATAACAAACATGTATGATCAGGTAGATGGCTTAGTCTGAATTCAGTTTCCCTCACAAAGGCATTTAGTGTGACTGTAGAGAGGGGACATCTGAAACTGGATCTGTGACTTTTTGGAGAAACTACTGGGTGGAATTATTCCATGGTGGGGAAAGATGGAAATGTTCTGCCACGAGGAAGATGACTCCTACCCCACCTGCAGCTTTGCAGCTGTGGAACAGATTTGGGGCCAGGGTAGCGGAGGAGGGTCTGGGAGCTTCTGAGCCAGCAGAGCCTGAACTGCGCTGAAGCACCAGGGGAAAGTGGGAAGTGGTCACCACTGAGCGACTTCTGGCTCCATCTGCCATCCTGACCTGTTCTCTCCTGAGGTTTGCGCTTGCCTGGACCTCAGATTCAGGATGTTGTTGTTAAAGCTTGTCTGGCTCTCAGACTCTTGCCCACTGCTGCTCCTCCATGTGGGGATCCACAGCCCTTCAGGGGACATCTGGGAATCATGAAAGGTGACTGCTCTGCTCTGGGGGCGATTCAAGGGCACGGGGGCTCAAGTGGTGATCTCAGTCCTGCTGGTGAAGGAGAAGAGACAAGAAAGGGATTGGGATTAGCCAGGAGGGAGTCAGGAACAGGAAATCACAGTTAACTAAGCCAGTAGCCCTCCATGACCAGAAGGCTGTCTCGGTGGTTGAGGGAAGAGCTATGGATGCAGCTTATCTTGACGTCAATAAAGCTCTTGACACAGTCTTCTGCAACTTCCTCATAGATAAACTGCTGTGTACAGAGTAGATAAATGGACGGTGACTTGGTTGAAAAATGGCTGAGCTCTTCAGGCTCAGTGAGTTGTGGTCAGCAACATGAAGTTTAGCTGGAGGACAGTCAGTAGTGGTTTAGCCCAGGGTAAATGCTGTAGCTAACACAAATTCATGGTTTTTCCTCATGAAGCCCAGGATAACCTTAGCCCTGTTCATTGCAAGGGCATGTTGCTGGCTCGGGTAGATTCTTGCAGTACGTGCCATGATATGTCTTGCCTTTTGTTTTGGAATATCTGCTTACTACGTCTTTTTTCATTGAAAGGGTAATGATTTTTTTTTTCCTTATTAATTGTTTGTTACAGATAGACCTGGTAACATTGTTCATAGGTAACATTTTTGAAATATTTGCCACTATTACAAAAGTATATTAAGTAACAGTGCTTCTTATAAGAGTAAATGTATTATGTGTTATCTTTACTGGATGTATTTGCAAAGGAAGTAATTAAATACACTATTAGTAGATCCTTTGTAAAAGAATGGTATGTGCTATTTTTAAAAAAGAAAGAGAAGGTAGGGTGATGATTCTTGCCTGTTTGTGAAAATACGTAACATTTGTTCTTGTAGAGATTTGTTGTTTTAACATTTAGCTGAAGCACCACAATTAGTTTCTTAACTGAGGAATATCAAAATCCTTTTTTCATGCAGTTACGCTTAGTTTAGGTGAGGTGGATTTGGAAACATGGTGGTAACTGGGTGGGTTTGGATTTGTTTGTTGCTTAAATATCCAACTTCTATGAAGTTAATAGAAGTCATTCAGTGAGGAGAGAACTAAGGGAACTCAGGTCTGTTGGTTTTATTATCTGGATTTAGAATTTGATAGGATCAAAAAGGATGTTTTAAATTAGTTGTTAATGCCAAAATCCTGAAACAGAATAGGTACCTTTATACGGCATGATTTTTCTGTAAAGATTTTTAGTGAAGGAAGTATGTATGATCTAGCAATAAGTTATCATTATTAATGATTTCTGAGGTTTTTTCTCACTTTGATACTTAATCTTATTGATACCTTTCTTTACTTTATCAGTGATAGAATGGATTTGTGCCTTGAAAACAGCCTCCTCTTATGTTTGCAAGCTGTTTTCACATTTTCCTTCCACCTTCTTAATCCAAATTCTTCATTCTTTCTGTTGGTTATGTCTTCTAGATCTCTTATTTTCCTGGTCTCATGTTGCATTCTTCGTCAGTTTATTATAATTTGCAAATTCATGTTAATGACTCTTCATCTATAACAGGTCTATGGTGACTCCAAAAATATTTCTCCAGAAAATAACACCACATTTCATCATTCTATATTGTGTATTTATATGATTCTGTGGAAGAGTGTATAAGAGGATGGCAAAACTTTTTATAACTGTTTTAAAAAACATGTAGAAAAATTTTTAAGAATGGAAGAGGGTAGTTTTATGTGTTTGTTTAAGAAAATCCTGGAAACTGGTTAACTCTCCACTGATCAGAATCTGTAACAATTAGGTTTATTTCTTCCATGTTATGAATTCTAAGTTGCTTTTCTTTTTTTCCCCCTTCCTTCTTTTTCCCCCTCCCTCTTTTCTCTGTAATTCACAGCTTTTGGAAATTAACTGGACTGGACTGACCAATCTTCTGGATGTTCCAGGACTGAAGTGAGTATACCTAAAGCAACGTTTGATATATCTGCACCCCAGTAAAGCCCAGAAAATCTGAAGACCATCACTTGAATCATTTTTAGGTCAGATGACTCTGAGCAGTTCTCTCTTAATGTAGAATTATATCAAATGGCTCAATTTGCAGAAGGTAGTGATTTCACTACAAGTCAAATTACATGAGAAATATATCTAGTAGGTCTTGCTAAAAGTACTTTCAAAATAAAATTTTTAATATACTTCTTTTAGTGTTCTCAGCCTTTTCAGATTTCCAGAATCTTTTGAATTTCCTATCTGCCATTTCCTAGGACAGCAGGACTCAGAGCCTTCCTTTGATGGCAGTGGATTCATAACATCTTGGCTCTTGGCTTTATATGCCTATTCATCTATATTTGCTTGTGTAAAGGAAGTTGGAAATACCTTAAGATTATTGAAATTAAATAAAGTTTCTAATATCTTCAAGTGCTTACTTCTAAAGCTTTTGGTTTATTATGTGAAGATCAAATGGAGTAGCAAAGTATTGACTGTATATAGCTATAAAAATGCTTAGCGTATTCAGAGCTTTTCCTAATACTACATGATAAAATCCCAAATTAAAAAGCATCAATAGAGGTGAAAATCAAGCTGCTTTGAATCATTGCAAGCCTGATGAAGTTAAATCCATGAATATATTCATATTTATCAGGTTTTAATAATTACCCCGGGGCTTTTTAGTATGGAGACAATAGCAAAGGAGATAATGGCAGATGTGATACACACTTGGATTTTGTGACTGCCCCTTTTATTAGATCCCATACACTCAAGAGTTGGTTGACTCCAGAATTATTTTTTATTGTTTCAACACAGGAGTTTGAATTTAGGTATTAAATGAATCCCTTAGTAATCAGTTGCATGGCTGAAGTGGGTTTTGCTTTCCTTAGACACGTGAAGCCATTGCATGGAATCCCAGCTGAGCAGTTTGAAATTAGAACTTGCATTATGTAGGTTAATGGCTGCAAGAATTGCTCATGTTTCAAGCCTGCTTAAGACTGTCTCTGAGGAAAGAGGCTTTCTTGATGAGTGAGGGAAAATGGCTTCCAAAATACAGCTCCTGAGTAATAATGCACTCTTTTGATATAATATGACTAAATTTACATTTAGTACTTAATTTTACTAGGCTCCTGAGATTCACATCCTGCTAAATATTTGCCTGACTGCAAACACAAAACCTCAGATGTAAACTAAGTCTAGCTAAATATCTCAAGTTTATGGTTTCCAGAGCAACCAAACTTGGCCACACATGCACAGACCGGTGCCATCTAGACGTGGTATGGTTTCTATAGTAACTGTAACTGAGGTGACTCATGCTCTGCCTCGCCAAGAGGTTTCTTTAGTGCTGTTGTATTTGTTTTCCTTATCTGTATAGATAAGTTGTATATTTTGGTATGAGAACTTGACATATTGTAGTTGTTACAAACAATGATGAACAAGAGATTGCTGCCACCACAGGCACCTTTTTAGTCCTACGGCTGTTGGCTGCACACTAAACTGCTTATTTGTAGTCAGTTTGCAAATGTCTTCTACTAATTGAATTTCTGCATTAGCTGCTGGAAGCTTCCCTTCAATTGTTCTTCCTATATGACTCCACAAGGAGAAGACACACAAGTAATTCATATTTCATCATTAGTATAGCTTGTGGAGAAGTGGAGTTAAAATCTCTGTGTGAGGAGGAGCCAGGCTGTGAGAATACTCAAGTGCTACCAGGAGGGGATGTGGATGATAGGAAGATGTTATGGTTGCTTGAGATACAATAAAAACACTCTTTGCAGTCAGAGATGTGCTGTCGCTGCAGTATGAATAAAGACAGTGCAGGAAAAATACACAGCTGATAAAAATTGATAAAAATTAAGTAGAGCTAAATAGAGAGCAATACAAAAGAGTAGATAACTAAATTATTTTTCTGCAATGAAATTGAGCTTTTGAAGACAGTCTAAACTATATGAAACATTGTACACTTCTTTCATTTTTATGAACTGAAAAAATAATTGTACATAGAAGCATAGACTAAAATACTATGATTTTAGGAAGCTGTTTTTTAATGATGGATCAAGATAAGGGTTTATATTGATGCATCTTTCTCTGTTGCTTGGTCAGTGTTTTGTCTCTGTTTTCCATAGGTCAGACTTCTTACTTTAAGTAACCAAAAATGCAAAAGATTGTAATTTTTGCCTTGTATTCGTGAAGAATACTTTGTATCTGAGAGCACCCCAGCTGGCTAATACTAGATGAGATTAAAAGAGCTGGAAAGCATTATGTTGTTTGAGAACTCATTTAAATCATTAGTTAGTTACAATCTTCAGTGTTCTTTTTCATCTCCCTGTATTTAAAGTTAAGGTATGTGCTACCTTCTAGGAGTCCAGTTTCTCTGTGTAAAACTTGGTGAAACTTCATTAACATTGGCTCATTTTTCTGAGATGTTTTAGATAAATTCAAGTATTAATGTTGGGATAAAATTACGAGAGTGGCCTTTGGAGTCAGAGTTGGGGTTTGGTTCTGGCATAAAGGATTGTGAGTCCTCCCAGTGCTTGGGCTGAGTTTCTTTCTCTTATTTAAGGAGATTTGCTGTAGCTCTGTTTCAACATTAGTCAGTCTCTGAACCTTATGCTAGTCTAGAGTAGATTTATTTATGCCTCTGGCTTATTTCCTGAAGTCTATGATCTTAAGGAAATGCTAGAGAAGAGCAGGACAGCCTTTCTTTCACGGCAGCTCTGTGGTGCCACTGCCTTCATTGCACTGCTCCTTTGCTTTCTCTGACCTGGGTCAGCTGGTTTTCTCCATTAGGCATCTGCTCTTAAGGGACTGAGCATAAAGGCAGAGCTTTGTCTTCTTGCCAAGTAGGGACACCAACAAAAGCAGGAAGAAAAAACTTACCTGATCTCTATACTGAAATACTGTCGTAAGACTTGTATTTTGAAAAGTGTGATTGTTGCTTGTGTAGTTACCATCACCTCAGCTTGGGTTTGTTTGGTGCTTTTTTTCTTCCCTTTTAATGTTAAGACTGTTGAGATGTTTATCTTCAATTTTTTGTCAACTCTTAAAAAAATAAGGAACTCTATTTTCTTGGCTCATTTCAGAGAGTTCAGCATACATAAGTTGAAAACTAGATGCTTGGAAAATGAAACGTTAAAGTCTGAAAAGCAACGTTAAAATGATGGCTAAATGAAGCTGCTCTTCAGATAACATGATTATCTTGTAGTATTTTTTTTCAGAATTACTGAAACTGTGAATTTCTATGGTTCATATAGAATGAAAATCTTTGTAAATATGATTGGATAAGCTCTGCGTGAAGGGGAGGGGAGTGAAAACTCTTTAGGACAGATGTGAATTAGCTCACAGAAGCAGAGAGGAAACTTCTTTCCTCTGAGCATTATCTTAACATACCCACAGTTGCTTCTTTCTAACCAGAGGCCTGCACAAACCTGTCCATTGATTTTGATGCAGCGTTGAGCCCCTTCTGTTTCTGTTGTTCTGAGTACCATTAAAAAGTCAGCCATGTTCCATCATGTATCGTAGTTATCTGGATTTACAGTGGAAGTGGGCAGCCAAGGGGATGCAGACTGTACAGGTTGCAAATCCCTGGCATGAAAATCAGTGTGCATTTCTAATGGACCAGATTGTATTTAATGGGTTCATTCTGTTGCCCATC
Organism: Pardalotus punctatus; assembly: GCA_013400915.1. Taxonomy (NCBI): domain Eukaryota; kingdom Metazoa; phylum Chordata; class Aves; order Passeriformes; family Pardalotidae; genus Pardalotus; species Pardalotus punctatus. The sequence goes on along the minus strand of VZTX01005211.1, from coordinate 38,690 downwards.
TCTAGCATAATGTTAATTGCTCACCACAACATTTTCTTTCCAAACGAAAATGAACGTGTATCACATTTCACTGCAGCTTTTGTATTTTTATATGCTAGCTCCTGAGTCAGAGCTGCTCCCAGCTTCACATTCAGTCTTAGAAAAACTTCACAAGGTACTTGCACACAAGTGCTTCATCGAGAAAAATGTTCTAATTAATCAAACATTATCTGCATCTTGGTTTCACAAAGGCCGTAAAAAGGGAATCATAGGGTGTATTTAGGAGGAGAAATCACAGCTCCACCAGCTTTAGCGAGAATGCACCTCTCTGCAGTTCAGAGTATCTCAGTTTTTTTTGTAATTACCTCTCTGAACCTTTGTACATACTCCTGAGACCTTCCGGGTGCTTTGTGTTACGTGTTCCACCTTTTGCCTGTGTAGGCAAATGTGTGTAAGCAGTGCTGTTGGTCTGACAATAAACTGATTTGTTGTGAGTTCAGAGCTGAGCTCACTGAACTTGTAGCTTAGGAAATCGTTCTCTTTTCTGTGTTTGTGCAGGGGTGTGGGGCTGTGTTTTATGTGATTCATTACCAGTGTGGTTTCACTGCCACTCCCTTTCCACTGAACAAAACCTGTTTTGCGTCCCTAGGCTACATTTTACTCAGCCATGAGCTTGTGTTCTGTGTGCCTGTGGTTTAAATGATGGTCTTCCCAGCTCAAGAGGACAGCTGGTTTCATAACAATACAGGAATGGGTAGCCAAACTTCCCAGGACAGTTAAATCATTATTGAAATACAAAAGTAAATAAACAGTTACCATCTGCTTGGTTATGTGCAACATAGGCAAGAGAACTTATGCAATAGCCTTTTACCCGGGCTGGTTTTAAAAGGCAAGGGTGAGGGGGAAATTTGGCTGTGGCAGGGAAATGGGAACTTTCTATTCATCCCTGTGCTTTCTGCTATTCAGTGTCAGCTGCTTCCACCTGGTGGCCATTTGGGCAAGAAGCCTCTATTTTTTTTTTTAAAAAGTGTTTAAAAACCAGATGTGTCTTCTGTCTCCCCAGAAAGGCAACTATTTTCTCCATTTAGGTTGTTAAGCAGCAAAAGGAGTATATTGGTGTGATATACATCTTTGATTCTCTTGAAATAACTGAGGGTTCTTTTCTCCAACAGTGGCTTATCAGATACAATAATACTGGATATAATATCCAACTACTTGGTCCTGCCAAATAGAATTACAGTCCCCCTTGTCAGTGAAGTGCAGATTGCTCAGCTGCGGTTTCCTATACCAAAGGTAAGCATGTTTCTGTTAACAGTAATAATTGGGAATTTAGTTTTTTCTGTAGTAGCTGTTCAAGACACATCTGTGTGAATTTCTAAGTAGAGTTACTGCAGTCATACAAGTTGCTGTGAATTCAGTCACTGATAATACTTGACTTAATTTATAAACAACTTCTGTGAAGTTAATGTTTCAAAAGAACACCAAGAAAAATGTATTTATTTATTTACTCTGTTTTGCTGGAATTTGAAACATATTACTTGCTACAATATAGTTCAACTATATTGATTAAAAACTAAGTAGCATATGTTTTATGTTATCACAGAAGATTACTATTAGTGTGCTTTACTAAACAGTTGCTGGTATTTTTTGCTGCTCAGTTCCAGTACCGTGGTATTTCTTGATGTAATTGTGATGTTTCTGATGGTTGACAACAGTTTTTCTTTTCAGGAGTCTCTTGAGTGCTAGGTCTGTTGTGTGTGTGGATCATCACTGATATCTTCTATTTACAGTATGTCCAAAATAAGTTTCATGTTAAGGAAATGAAAATGGAAATTATAAAACATGCATTGTGTAAATTGTGATGACATGGAAGCTTTCAGATTACTACACAAACTCATCTTTTCCTTTTTCAGGGTGTTCTAAGGATACACTTTATTGAAGCTCAGGACCTGGAGGGGAAAGATACTTACCTAAAAGGGATTGTCAAAGGAAAGTCAGATCCTTATGGAATCATCCGGGTGGGCAACCAAATTTTCCAAAGCAAGGTCATCAAAGAAAATCTCAATCCAAAATGGAATGAAGTTTATGAGGTATAACCAATAAAATACCTTGTTGTATGTTCTGTAGTTGTGTTCTAAAGATTATTTTGTCAAAGAGGATATTTGGGGGTGTCCTCAAGGAGCTTCTTGATGTCTCCCTCTAAAAGCCCCAAGTTGATTTAGATACTTTATTTTGTCTAGACTGAGCATCAGTAATTCTGAAAAGCAAGTTTGTGCTCTTAACGCCAACATTAACAAATTTCATCTGAAAAGCTCTTAGAATTGTTCTACTCATTGAATTGCACTTTTTGCACTCATTGCACTTTTTAAAAGCATTTGCTTACTGATGTGTTTTATTGCACAAAGGTGCTTCAGCTCAGTGTTTACTGTTACTACGCCGTTTAACCAAGCTGGTCAGTTTTACTGACAATGCCTCTCGCTGTACTTCCAGGCCTTAGTTTATGAACATCCAGGACAGGAACTAGAGATTGAGCTCTTTGATGAAGATCCAGATAAAGATGACTTCCTGGGAAGGTAAGTGTTATGGAGAATGTTTGTAGGTATTGGGAAGAAATGAAACATTCTAATTTTTCTTTAATTATTATTTTTATTTTATTGCAGCTGTTCTGCTGTCTAATTGTATTTATAAATCAATTATCTTGGTAGTAAGTAATTCTCTAACTACTTAATATATGTAAATCTATTTGTATGAAAATGTACTTGGGTGTGTATATACACATCTATATGTTTACATATTTTTTTTTAAAATAAGGTAAGTATTGTGGGTACCCAGAACTGTACCCTAACTGCTTTAATTTTTTTAAGCTAGCACTAAGTCTTAATTCTTTCTTCAGGCAAAGTTAATATAATTTTAATACTACATATCTTCTTCATCTTCATAGCTTCTAAATGACGGTCTCAAGTTTATTTTTCTCTTAAGAGCTGATCTTAACTATTTGATTAAAGAAAAAAATTTGCTGTAATGCTTTTGCAAACATGACTCACTGTCTGACTCCACAGGCCATAGGTGTTTACCCATAAACATTTCAGGGTTTTAGTCAGCTTCTTTCTCCAGTAATTTGTCACCTTTATTTCTTGCAGAGTTTTGGAACTTCCCATTGTTGCTTTCCATACAGAGTAGAACTCCCTTATCTTTCCAGCTCCTTCTCTCTTAACAGGAGCAACAGTACCTACTTCTCATTAAAATGAAGAAGTAGGTAATACAGAGGCTTCTTTTTCTTTGCACTCCCCTAACCTTACCCTGAACTGGTGGGGGGAAGTGACATAATGTGTACATCAGTACTAAGAAAGTAAAAAGCCAGACAAATATTCATGCACTGGCATGCAGTCTGCTCTGTTTAATTTTTAGCAGATTCATTCCCTGCTACAGTTTTAGCTTGTGTGAACTAAAACTCTCCCAGACGCTGCCAAAGCATGAATTTGGTCAGAGCCTATGTCCAGGTGCTTTTTCCAGTGGGTACTGTGGATGTGTTTGGAGACTTGGGTCATACATATGTGAGTCATATTGTGCCAGTTGCCCTCGTTGCTACAAAATGGGCTCTAGAATAGGCATGTTTTCTGTTATCCTGCACTCATCTTTGTTCAGCCATTTAATTGCTTACTTCTTCTTTTCTTAGGGGCTATAGAATAGTATTCTTCTCTTTTGATCTCAGCGGAATCCTGGATACTCAGCAAGCACAGGGTGGGGTTGGAGTTCTGTATTAGATCTTCTGCTTCTTGGCTAAAATACTACTTTTCTTTCCCCCCCATTTTTTCTAGTTTGATGATAGATTTAATTGAAGTTGAAAAGGAGCGTCTTCTAGATGAGGTAAGAAAGTTCAGTAAGTTTTGGTTTAAAAATACCCACATGTTGTATATAGAATAGTTCTGGTATTACTTTTTTTTCTGGGGATTGTTCCTGTATGTACAAGAATATCCTTATTGCTGTCGAAATAGATTCCCTGATGATCAGTACAGTGGTTTAAGGGACATCTGAACTCGTGAAATCTGAAAAAGAATGCCATTCTTTGTCTGTCTTGGGGTTTTAAGGTTACTACTGTGCACATGCAAAAAATAGTAACTTAAATATTTGGTGAGAGGGTTTTTTTTAAGAGAATAGTTAATTGCTTGGTTTAAGTATTATTAAATTTAGCAGACTAATTTTTATCCTATATGTAAGAGAGATTTTATAGGAACGTTGTGCAGTGTTTGTATTCCCAAAACATCTTTACAGAACTTAAAGAATTACCTTGATATTTAAAATATGCTTTTATTATATAACCTAGAGGTTTGTCTGGCTGTTTTAGTCATTCTGTGTTGTAATATTTTGTGTGAAATGGGACATTTTAATGAATCACGTTTTTTCAGGTTATGTGGACTTCAGCTCTAAGAGATTCCTAGTAGACTTTAATGTTTCCTAAATGTCCTGAAGAACCAATTGCAATAATATATTTGTTTGCCAGATTATTTCACATTACTTTGCTTAATTTTCAGTGGTTTACTTTGGATGAAGTGTCCAAAGGAAAGTTGCATTTAAAACTGGAATGGCTCACATTGATGCCAACTGCTGACAATCTAGACAAGGTATTAAATGAACACATTACTTTCATTTTAATCTTAATTGTTGTGGGGTGATTTTTGTTTATTTGTTAAGTGTGAAACCAGTTCTCTACTGCTGCGAATTTGGAGAAACCCGTAACTTTATTCCAAGCTGTCTGTCTTTAGAAATCTCAAAGCAGTCATAAGTGTGGGTGGTTTCAATGAGATTTTAAAATGCTTTCATCATTCTCTTCTTTTCTCTTAATGTTACTGTTTGAGAATATCTGCTAACATTTCATTAGTCTGGGAGATAAAGCTAGATATGATATTACAGTTTGTCCAATCTAAAAAAAGCAAGTAGGAAATGGGGTGGAAATTTCCATGTAAATGGTTTTGAAATGTCTATATGAGTCTTGAAAACTTGCTTTTTATACTTCATACTGTCAATGTTTGCTTTTTAGGCGATGTTGTTTTTTTCAGAAATGGAACAGAAATAATAATACTTGATTTCCAGAAAGGCTTACAGTGTGTTTTTTGTTTAGGTGCTAACAAGCATTAGAGCTGATAAAGACCAAGCTAATGATGGGCTTTCATCTGCATTGCTTATACTGTATTTGGACTCAGCAAGAAATCTGCCTGTAAGTTATGTTCTCATGGATACCCTTTGGTCACAGAATCTCAGTACTCCCAGCATGTCTTGCTTGGTAGTATGACACACTGCTTTACTAACACACATTATGCCATCTTCTCTGTAATTTCTGTCCTTTCAAGACGTGTAATGTAAGGTCCACTTTGTCAGTAGTATAGTATAATAGTTATATATTTAATGAAACGTTTCTCTTTAATCAGTGTGATTTTTCTTTAAAGAATGCTCCTTTCCTGGACTTGAAAGGCTGCATGTTTTTATTACATGGTGTTTTCTGTAAATTGTATGGGATTAGCATGAGGAATTTTAAGGACCTAACTGGGAAAAAAACCCACTTCCATGAGTTCAGGCAAACTTGCTTGCTTTGGCTTAGGGTATTGCTGGAGATTTGAAGGTACTGAAGTCCTCATCATTAAATTAAGACTGTGCAGTTGATGTTACAGTGCCAGAATACTTGTATGAGATTTCTATCAGATTGTTGCAGGATGGTTTATTTGCTTGTGCGAAACTTAAAAATAAATCATGTTCTCTCCCTCTATGGATTTATCCTATGGAACTACGAAATAACTTGTTTTGGAATTTATTTCAGCTTAGTAAAGTAGTGTTCCTGGTTGTAAATGATAGCAGTAATAAATTTAACCCTACCATAAATAGATATGTGAAGCTTAACTGAGTTTTGCTGTTTTTCAGCATTGCTATTAGATGAGAGGTTCTGGAAGTGATGACTAAAATACTAATCAGAGAACACAGTTTTCAGGCCTTGGATTTTTTTGCATGCTTTTTGCAGATTTTTCTGCTGAAATTTAAGTTAAAAGGCTGCATCAGAGTGGTAAAAAATGAAATCTTAGTAGCTCAAACAATTTACATGACTGACTAGTGATTTCCTGTCTGTTCCAGGGTGTACAGAGCAGAGTTTGGAAGTAGTATTTCTAGGCTATTTTAAAAGCTAAAGAGACTGATTTGGAATAGATTCCCATATTACCTTTTTAACCTCATTATGTATTGAATTCAGGCAAACTTTATAGCTTAGCAGAAAAAAAATAGAATTACTCCAATACAGAGTAAGCAGTAACAGAATAGAATAGGTTATGGTGTGCTTAGCATCAGTTTCAGAAAAATGCCACACACAGAAAAAGTCTGTCTGCCATCTCTTCTGTGTACTAGATTCAGTTGAACCAATTTGTGTATCGTCTTATTCAACTACTGAATTTACTGAAACACTTAGAAATTTAATATATTTGTTAAAATACACTAAAGCCTCTTACTTTAAATAAATGGTGCAAAGTTCTCTCATATACCAGTTCCAATCTTTTCCATACAACTCTGTTTCTCTATGTTACCTTCTCCAGCAAATACTCTGAGGCTTTGTCATAAGTTAAATAATTTGTTTTAAACAAACGTTCTCTAACATTGTCTCCCTTCTTCGGAAAGGTTACATTGCAAGTCTTGAGTTCTACCTGTTTTTGCAGATGGTATTTTAATTTCAGTACATTTAATCAGTAGATCTCTCAACTCTAGGGCCAGAAAGGGGAAGTTCTTTGCACAAAGCTGACCAGTTAGGAAATTTGGGAACAGGATCCCAAATTTGTTATTGCTGCATCTGATGTTCTGTCTACAGTACCTGATTGCCTGGGTGGGTTGAGAATCATGGTCATAGTGTGGGACCCTTTTAATCCTCTTACTGTTTTCTTCCTCTGCCAGCCCAGAAAAGCAGTTGCTACCAATGACTCAGTACTTAACTTCAAGTAATTTCCTTTCCCATATTGTAGAGTAGATAATAGAAAGTAACATGGAACAATTGAAAATTCCATGTACAAGCTTACAATAATGAAATAATATCATGCCGTGTTAAATTAAATTTTCCAAAACCAGACACAAAAAGGCTTCAGTTAGGTGAAACAGGGGAAAATATTGTGGGAAGACTTTTTTTATGGAGGAGAACTGAAAAGGTTCCTGTACATTCTAGAAAAACAATTATAATTATAGTAAATACAGCTTTTTTATGTCCATAGGATTCTAATACGGAGCAACACTTACAAGACTAAACATGAAATTTGCTGGTTTCTCATGTTTTGTTCAAGTTCAGTGGTAGGGGTTGTGTACAGCAATAGCAAATTAATCTCTTGAATTGCTTGTATTTACAGAGAAAAGAAAATTTCAAGAGAATGAAGGGTTAGAATTACACTGACCCTTATTGATAGCTTGAAGGCTTTTGTGCACTACTTTAATGTTATAGTGAAATGTTTTCTACATGAATAATTACTTTTTATTACCTTGAAAATTGCCTTACGTTAATGCTTATCATTGGCACATTTAAGCCAATGTCTTCAGCCTTGTTCTGTTTGAGCTACAGTGTTAAATTACCCCAACACAGGCCTTTCTTTTGCAAACATGCACCATAGTTGTGAGTTTCTGACACTGGGATGATTTATCTGAAAAAGAAATAGAAATGGTGTAGAAGGCTGGTCTCTAAGTTAGTAAACATCAGTTGGATCTACTATGTAAGTCTGAACTACCAAGAGTGAACTTGGAAAGTGGGTTAATATATTTGAATAATTAATAAAAAAATAAAATTCAAAAAGCATTCCACCTTGCTGTGCTACAGAAAGTCATTTAATGGATGAAACTGTTTGTAATGACAAATACTTATTTTTTGTTATCTGCTGTTTTCTCTGGAATCCTTTGACTGTTTTCCTTAACTTTTTTGTGTAGTAAAGCTGCTTATGCATTCATTCTGCCACAATCCCATCACTCTGCTTTCTCCTTCCATTTCCATCTTCCTAAGAGTATCTACGAGGGAAACTTTGGGTGTGGATACTTAAAAGAGAGGAGAGCATCGGGACTAGTCTTTTGTGAAAACACTACCTCACTCTATAGAGCACTATTTGTGAGTTCTCTGGTATTGTTTGTATTGTACCTTTTCTCTGCCAGAGTGTGGATTAGTGCTACTAAAGCCACTCACTCTAGTGGAATGAGAGCATGCAATTTGTTTTCCTGCATGGTTTCAACAAGTGTGCATTGTTTTTGTGCTATTTTTATTGCATTTTAAAGGCTACTTAAATTTCATTGATCAGCATATCATTGGGTAAGTAATTAACCTTTTATGATAAAAACCCAAGATAAGTTTGTTGTAAAAGCTCTTACATTTAACTTAAATTGCTGATTCATTGAGAAATAAAATGCATACTGTACTAGCACACTGTGTGCTGATTAATTGTTGGCTTTTACTGCGAAGAAATTAAAATAATAAATATTGCAACCAATATCCCTGTAGTTTCTTTAAAAGGTGACACACTCAATGTTTGTAAGAACTTGCAACCTCTCCACATTGGTTGAAGTTGCTTTAAAAGTGGGTTTAAAAGTTCTTTGTGCTTCCCAAACTATAAATTCCCTTGTAAATTCTATTCCACTCCATGATGCTCCTTGTTTTGCAAATTCCCAAGCTCCTTTTCTTTTTTACAAATTAGTCTGTAGTTAGGAAAATCAAGGCTAGGGTGAGCCACCAAGTAATATTTTTTGAATTTAATGTTACAAAATTATCAAAAACTGATGAGCCTCTGAGTATCTTACACTTAAATCTGGAAGTACAACATTGGTATCTTTGAAAACACTGAGAATCTGTTCAGAATGGGAATCTTTTTGCCAGAGAGAGGTGGGTTTGTCTTTGGAGATTATGCAGATAAATTTGTTACTGGATGGCTACATCATAATCCTTGATTTTTAAAACACCTTTCCAAAGCCCATCAAAACCCTCTTCTGTGGTCCTTTCTGTTAGTTTCTCTGTAGAAGTTAATTCTAAAGTATGCAAAAGGTTGTAACCATTCTAAAATCTTGTTAAAAATTAATGAATGAGAAAGGCATTTCATAACCTATGGTTCCATCATCTTGGTGTTAAAACTGCTAAGCAGTTGCTGTTTCTTTTAGTTATACAAATACCAGATACATCTTAAAAGTAATTATTATTAAAAAAAAAAAAAAGCTGGATCAAGGGTGTAGCCCTGATGGTTTTTGTGGCTCTTAGGATCTTTGCATTAGGGCAGCTTGTCTTTGTAGAACATCTCTTTAGAAATTGGACAAAACTTTCCAAATCCCTGAATCAGTTTGTGGGTCAGAGTGGAACAGCAACTGCTCTAAGAAAGCCAGGTCTGGATTCCCTTCTGCAGCACTGTGAGCTGCCTGGGTGCTGATGTTGCTGCCAGCAAGAGGAGGAGGTTTGTGGCTGGAGGCCAGGAGAAAGGAGAGGTCTGTAGTAGCCCAGGGATAATAACAGCCTCAGCAGTGCTGGCACTGCACTGGTTCCCAGGGCATCCTCAAACATGGGGTATTACACAAACATTCACTCCTGCAGGGTCAATCTCTAACATGTAACATGAGTTACTGGAGGAGGGAAATGTTAAAAAAGGAGCTTACTTGGTATGGGGAGAGGAAAATCCTGAGTGTTCTCTGTTCCTTTCTAGATAGTTTATTGACTCTGCAAATCTAGGTTTGTGACACCAAATTCAGACATTTACCCATCTAAATCTGATGTAGCTGAAGTTAGGGAGTAGGAATAGTGTTAGTTTATTTCCCAAAAGTAACACTAGTTTAATGATAATCAATAGCTCATAACAATCTTGGTGTCTGTGTAATATATACATTATCCATATTTTAAATTAGCTCTTACAGATAGTGACTGTCTTCTGCTTATGATGTGAGGATGCACTTACAGATACCCCAGGCAACACTTAGTGAGCCAAAAAAAAGTAATGAGTCATACTCCAAAGCATATGGAATTAGGAGCCGGCTGAATAACAAACCAGTTTGTTAGTTGTATAATTTATGGGTTTGTTATCAGGATTTACTGCAAATGGCTGTTTGAGAATTCCACTGTCATTATCAGTATATTTCTTGTATAACCCGTCCTCTTTTCCTGTAACTGCAGAGACACTCAAAACCATACCAAGACTATTTTGTCACCCAAAGCAAGATCTTCCTTTGGCTTTTTGTATTAAATGCCCCCTTCTCTCTTCCAAGTCTCCTTCCTCCCAGCCTGTCAGCCACCATCCTTGTGGACCTGCAGCTTCTTCCCTTGAAACCTGAAGTCTGGCTTAAACATATTTGCCCCAGCTGATGTCCCTCTTGGCCTATCATTGCTATGATTCCAGAGGAATTGAGATGTGTTCAATATCCAGGACTCAGTGGCTGCCAGCCTTTATGTATGATCACATAGGTTTGGTTTTAACTTTTAAAATTCGTTGAAATAACAATATAGGAGGGAAAAGATATGCATTGAATATGCAGGTATGCAAATGGAAAGGAAAAAAAGTGCAGTAAGTTGAGTGGCAGCTTAAGATTCAAAATTATCTTGGCGAGTTGCAGATGCCAGCTGAAAAAATCAGGTACTTCCCTGTAGAGGGCAGTCACTGCATCCTTATAAATGTGGGATGGAAAGAGTTGTTAGAAGGATAGGGATTTGTAGTCCTGCCGTGTGATATTGTTATGAAAGAAAACACTGGGCTCTATGTAGAAAAGAGGAACGTAGCCTGTGAGATGTATGGACTAATCCTTTTGTTCTCCATAGCCAAGGCCCTGATTTTGGCTGTAGCAATTTAAGATCTGGAGGACAGCACTGATGATCGTGAGAGAGACAGTAGCCATGGCTAGCAGAGCAGGGGAGTTTAGCCTTAGGAAGCAAATCATGGAACCAGAGAAAGGTTTGGCTTGGAAGGGACCTTAAAGATCATCTCATTCCATTGGCAGGGACACCTCCCACTAAATCAGGTTACTCAAGGCCTTATCCAGCCTGGTCTTGAACACTTCCAGAGATGGAAACTGCTGCAAACAAAGGAACACTTTTATCTTTCTCAGAAAACAGGGAACAGTGCTTAAACTCCAGCAAGGAACATAACTGTCAGCCATTAAAAAATTTCGTAATGAAAAATAGTTCAGCACTAGTTTTAATGAGTCTAGGGATCGTGTGCAGTCTCCATCTTTTAAGATCTTTATGTACAATACTAAGTTCCTAATGTATCAGATAAATAACTGCAGACAATAATTTCATTTTAAGAAAAAATAATGTTTAAGAAAAATACCCCACAAAAGTAGCCAAACCTTATTTCTTCTTTTCTCAAGTTTAAGAGCTGGACTTGATGTTCAAAATATTCTGTGATTTTATGCTGGATACTGTATCTTCATTCTGAAACAGAAATTTTCAAGCAGGATGTCAGAAATCTTTGGAATATATTGACCAACTTGAGGATATGACATCCCAAAAGAAACTGAAAAAAAATACTTCTTCATAAAGGTTACATCTCTCTTCAAATTTTAGTCACGTAGACTTTCATTTCAGAAAGGCATTGCTTTTGGCAAAGCATTAATATCAGTTCCTGTTCAGAAACCAGAATGTTTTAAAAGGCCATTATGCATTTTTTTTTATTGCCACAATCTGCAGCTTCTAAAACACAGTTCTCTCCCTTGAAACAAAAATGTGTGCCTAAAGAAAAAGCCAGTCATGTACACTTGAAATCTGTTTTATTACAAGTTTTACTTCCTGAAATTATTTCTTATGACTTGAATGCAAATTCTCTGTGACGTTTTTGTACGTCACTTACAGAACAATATATTAATCCTAAAATAAAATTTTTAAATTTCCTTATTGAATGGAAAGCATTCAGAGGTTTTGTTCTGCTAATCCAGTTTAAATTCCTGTTGTTAGTGTATTTGCATGTCTTCATTCAGCTGAGGAAAGCAGTAGACCTTCATTCTAGTTAGCATGCAGTGTCTGCATTATTTTTCTAAAGAGGCTTAAAGAACTTTGACTTTTATAATGATCTAAGTCCCTATCAATTAGATGTTGTAATTTCTTCCATAAAAGGACTCTTTTGCATACTTGACTTATCATCAGAGAAGCTTTTGAGTTGTGAAAATATGTTCAACCAAATTTCAAAAAGGTTCATTCAGAAGGCAGTTCATAGGGCAGCAGGCATTAAATAAAAAATACTTTGTGAATTATCTTTATTAGGATAAAAAAACCATGATGAGAGAAACACAAGAAGACTGAAATTTGGTATATTGGTTTTAGAGCAGAATAAAAATATCCAGAGGAGGAGAGGGAAAAGAAGTTTTGTCAGACTTTTTTGTTGTTGTGGTTGTCCTTCACTGTTTTGTTTGAAAGATGTTGGGGGTTTTGTTTATGTTGATTTTTTTTCCCCTGCTTTATCCTATGTTGTCATGTCATAATTAATTAACCTAGAGAAACTGCTTCATTGCATGACTTATTAACCCTTCCTATGTTCATTTTCTCCTGACTTAAAAGAATAATCCATTAGAATTTAACCCTGATGGCTTGAAGAAGGCTGCTGTTCAGAAAGCCCTAAAGGTAAAATTAATATAGTTGTCCATTTAAGGTCACAGAAGTAATTGGAAATGCACGAATGCTTGCAACACTTTGCTTCCAACACTGGATGGAATTTCTATTGCCAGATACATATTTAGTGTAATGCTGTTTTACTTAAATTTGATTTCCAGAAGCCAGTGTCAAGATGTTGTTAAAATACTGTGTTCTATGGTAATTTGAACTCTAGAGCAGTGTAGTGGAGTACAGGCTGCTTTAGAAGACTGGGGGAAAAACTGAGAACTAATTTGTAGTAGTAGCTAAAGAATAAAGCTGACATGAAAGCTAAGACATCTTTTACATCCTGAGCGATACCTTATCACTCAACTCTGAATGACTCTTTCAGAATAATCTTGTTCTTGCTAAATGTTTTTAGAAGGTATTACATCTTTTATATAACCGCCAAAGAAATTTAGGCCAGCTTTTTGATTGGCAGCTTGGAAGGGATAAGCCACATGCTCAACTGCGGGGACTTGAACAAGGGACAGACTTCAATAGATGTCAAAGAGTCTGTCAGTAGCTGCTGTTAGAGGTGCATTATATGTGTGTGTACACATTGCTACCTACTTAATGGGAATTAAAATTATTCATATTTACATATCAGCATTAAGTGACAGAGTCTTTTTGTCAACTCCTGTACTTTCATCATTTTATGGAGAAAGTTTCAGGCACCATTTTATGGACAAAGGAAAAATGAAGATATGTCACCTACCATTTTAAAACACCATCAGTTGCAGTGTAATATGGCTTTCTTTCTGTTCTGTAAACCTTTGTATCCAGTTTTATTTGAGAGCTAAATATTTTTTTATTAGAAATCGTAAGTAAAGAATTGCAGCATTCATCCAAGAAAGGAGTGCTTTCTCAACAGCTTTATTTCTAAAGGAAAGTATGGTTATAAGCAGTATGGCACATTAAAGTTGAGAATTATTAGTGGAAGTATGATGTCCAAAATGTAAGTTCAGATGAAAAAAAATCTAAATTATGCACTTTCTTAATTTAAAAATATAAAGTATTTTAATCACTTGGTTTTAATTGTGACCTTACATGCATTAAAAAGATTTTAACTAACTTTCTGTTGATATACCTGACTTTCCTACAGGGGAGAGCTCAAAGTAACCATGTCTCCTACATTTTCTTGGCTTTTTAAACTGCATTAACACCTGCTTGAGATGATTAACTTTCATGTCTAATTTTTATTTCTGACTTAAATTTTTGTTAGGTTAAATTGAAATTCGTAAAAGAAACATATAGTTGGAATGTTCCTTTGCCTATATAATTTGTTTCTAAACTGATGTTTATTTTCACAGTTTGATGTATTGCTATACAGCTGGTGAGCAAGGCTCAGATATGGCAGATGGTTGATTCTCTAATAAAGAGTATTTGGTAAACTGTAGAAATATCCTTCACGTACATTATAGTGCATATTCTTTCTCCCCAAACTGAAAAGTAGGGAACATCAGCATTCTGATACATCCAATTTAATAGTTCTACAGCAATGTATATAAAGTTCCTGAGTTTGTGCTTTCTTCATATCTCCCATCTGCATGCAAGACTCATTTTGCAGTTTTAACTACGCTTCATTAGCTTTGGGGACTGTAATGCTCATTAAAAGATAAGAATTTGCATCTTACCAGTTTCATTTAAAGAAAATGGAAAGGAGTCTAAAACTCCTGCTTATTAGCAGCATTTTGCTTCAGCATATTCAGGTAGTTGGATGCCTTTGTGTTGATGTGTTCACCAGCTACTCGCCAGTCTGCCATTCCAGCTGGCTGAGTAAAATACTGAGAATAATAGATGAGCATGTAGTAAAATGCATACAATTTGTATTTTTAAGATGCAAACATTAAGTTTCAGAGGGAAGAGGTTTTGCTTTATTCTGAAGGCAAAGTTTTTGCTTTTTCTTTACCAGTCAGGAAAGAAAATAAACAGCAATCCCAACCCACTAGTTTTGCTGTCAGTTGGACACAAGGCGCAGGAGAGTAAGGTAAGTTCCTACTCTTTATACTTGGCTCTGTCTTCATATATTTGGTAGGTCTGTGAGCTTGGCATTTGGTTATCAAACTCTGGAGCAAATACACAACACTAAGTTGCCTCCAGAACTGGAATTGCCAACTAGCAGCCAAGGACTGAATGGGTGCTTATGCAATTCAAACTGTCTGTGAGTAGAGCTGGGATTTTTAGTCATTTGAAGAAGTCCTTCCACAGTGCTGCTTTCCTAGAAAACATTAGAATAGTTGAAGCTCATTCAGAACCTTGCACAGCAGACCTAAGACAGCTTTGAGTTGTCCAAAGGTGTCATCCATGTCCCATTCCTAATCAGGTGGTCTGTAACAGTGCCAGTCATGAGACTGATCTTGATGGTGATCCCTCTGATTCTGACCCAAAGCATTCAACATACCTCTCATCCATAACTAACCTCTGCTGTGCACTTGAATAGCTCATTAAAATAAAATATCAACAGCAAAATGATTCCTGGATAGGTAGATATATGCAGTATGGGTGTGAAGTGTCAGTGAGTCAAAAGGAGAGGACATCTAAATTGGCTTCTTCATAACCTGTCAAAAATTGTCACAAAGCCTAAAGAAAATTACATATAGTCTTAGCTTTGATATCTACTAGAGAATGGAGATAAAAATCCAAGTCCTTTGCTTTTGGTGGTAGCTTTTTTTATGAGCACTTACTTCTCTCTCCTCCACTGCTATCCCCTCTCTCCACTAGTGGATTGCTGAAAATTGTGGGATTTGGCAGTCAAATCATCCACATGGCTAACTGAAGATAAGAAGGAAAACTGTTAGTTTCTGCGAGTTTCACTGAGTTATGAAAGACCTTATGGAGTAGTGTGAGAGGAGAGGATGTGCTAGTCTGAAGACTAGTTATCAGCTCATGTCCTCTGTGTAATTTTTCATGTGATATTATGTATCCTGTGGCTAGAACCTACTTGGCCTTTGTTTAAATATGTCAAGTTTCAGACATAACTTTTCATAGAATCATAAAGACCTTCAAGATCATCCAGTCCAAACATCAACCCAGCACTGCCACTGTATCCCCTAAACCAGACAGCCAGCACCAGATCAGGTGCCTCTTGAACATGGTCACTCCACCACCTCCCTGCACAACTTTTTCCAATGCCTGACCAGCCTAAAAGTAAAAAAATGTTTCTGGTATTTAATCGGAATCTCCCCTGTCTCAGCTTAAGGCCATTTCTCCTGGCCCTCTCACTGTAGTTATGGCAGAAGAGAGCATCCCAGACATCACTCCAGCTTCCTGTCAGGGAGTTGCAGGGAGCAGGGACGTTCCCCCTGAACCTCCTCTTCTTGAGACTAAACAACCTCAGCTGTTCCTCATAAGACATATTTTCTACACCATTCCTGAGCCTTGCTGCCCTTCTCTGCACACACCAAATAAAACACCACATGAGAAATTTGTCATCTCTTGTCACCGCCTCTATTAGACAAACTGTTTTGTAATTCATGTACTTCCTTTTTTCTTAACTTTAGATTAGATACAAGACCAATGAACCAGTATGGGAGGAAAACTTTACTTTCTTTGTACACAATCCCAAAAGACAAGACCTTGAAGTTGAGGTATGTCTCTTACTCTGTTTAGATACCTTTCTTTTCTAAGATATTGCAGTAGTAACAGACATTAAAGGCTGTTATGAAATGAGACTGAATATAATGTGAACACCATTAAGATTATACTTAAAGGTACTCTTTTTTTAGACCAGGCAATTAAATGTTTATTTCCATTTACTACTAAAATGAAGAAAGACCATAACTAGGCTCTCACATTAATAACATAGTTAATGATTGTCTTTTCTATTTAAAATAAAATATAAAAAAAAGAAGAAGAAAATTTGGGATACTAGTATGGAACTAGCAGTCTTTCTTTTGTCATACCAAGGAAGTATTTGCTTTATCCAAATACTGTATCCCTGTATAATGTTGACATTTAATTTACATAGTTCAAAGTGAAGTGTAAATGAGGACTGTCTTAGTCACTCTTCCTCTAACAGTTGTGAGAATTCATTTTCACACAGACAGTTTGGAAACCATGAAGTTATTTTGATCATGGGTCAGGTAGATGTAGATATGGTGGTTATTTTTCTGTCTTACTTTTGCTGTAGAAGGTAAGGTTGAAGAAATGGGAGTGTATTTGTTTTTACCTTCTTCAAAGATGTAAAGTAATCTTAAAATCAGGGAAACTTGGTTTAAGAACAAAAATACATTTAATATTGTTTGTATTTTTCGTTTTTAAATAAAAATGTAATTTCATTCTTTAAATTCTTAAAAAACAGATGATACAAAGTGACTTAATTTCTGTGTTCCTTCAGGTGAGGGATGAACAACACCAATGTTCTTTGGGGAACTTCAAGCTGCCTCTAAGCCAGTTGCTAGAGAGTGAAGATTTAACTATGCATCAGCGGTTCCACCTGAGCAACTCTGGTCCCAACAGCACTATAAACATGAAGATTGCACTCAGGGTACTCTAAAACCTTTCCCGTTGTAAATATCTGAAAGCACATTAGGGCTGTTGTGACTCCTGGTCTGCCAGCTTTTGAAGAAGACAGTGCATTTCCTTTGATGTCACCTGCCAAGTGTCCTGGGCTGTGGCAGTGCTATCAGTACACAGAGATAGCCTCCAATTTAAATACACTCTATTTGAAATCTGTACAACCTTCTAAAAGAATGAAGTCACCTGCATTAATTAAAACTGAGGTTTTGTGCAGTTTTAGGTTTGGAAATCATGTTTGTAATCTGAATTCCTTCAAATCTCTTTTGAACCCAGTGGATTACAGATCAGTGAAATTGCCTTTATCGAGAAATGGAACTGAGGTTTTGATGGTTTTAAAAAAGAAAGTGTATAAGGAAAGGAAGTACCTTCATAATACTGGAAAAATTCAAACCAGCTTTCAAGCATATTGGAGTTTTGAAAACAAAACTTGCATACCTGAAAGTTGGTTAGTCTTTTTTCCCCATCTCAATTACTTGGTTTAATAAGGTAGTATATCTCTTTGCAAACACTGTCAAACTTCTGTTATTTTTCTTTCTAAAGCACTTTGTTGCTTACATGTCATTAATAAACCAAGGTAACCTATAAAACAGAAAGTAAGTACAATTAATGAGAAAAAAAATTTATGTAAAATTATATTTCAAAAGAGTGGAAGAAAAAGATTACAGAATAGATTTCCAGAAGGCTAGAGCTGCAAAATAGATGGAACGTCCACCAGAAGTGCTTAGAATATGGGAAGGAATCATGAGGAGGATAATTCTTAATGAATGGAGTATTTCACATTGTTTTATAGATACTGCAGTTGCCATGAAGAAGGTGGGGATGTTTTTTGTCATGCAAAGCATTTCATGTTGTAGAGTTAGTAAGTGTGAATGTTTTTGGTTCTGCTTTAGTGTCTGAACTTTACAGCTTGTCACCAACCAGCACTCTTGTAGAAACAAATTTGTTCCTTTTTCTTTATATTGCAAAATAGTAATATTATGTGTATATTTCTGTATCTAGGTCCTTTCTCTTGAAAAGCAGGCAAGATCTCCAGATCATCAACACTCAGCCCAAGTAAAAAGGCCATCTCTTTCCAAGGATGCAAGAAAATCATCTTTTAAGCCTCAGGTTCCTGTCTCGCCAACACCTGATCCAAACAAGCCTGTTCCAGCATCCCCAGGGACTGACAGTGATAAAAAGACTGATACATCTGAAAAAAGTCAGCCTCCCAACGCCAGCCCGCAGTGGCCAACAGATCTCAGCCGGAGCTCCTCCAGTCTCCACGCCTCCAACTTCTCCTACTCGCCCAGCCACCTCTCAGTGAAGGAGCCCACGCCCAGCATCGCCTCCGACATCTCTCTGCCCATCGCCACGCAGGAGCTGCGGCAGAGGCTCCGACAGCTCGAGAAGTATGGCCTTCACTGCTTGGTTTTGAGGCACACCTAAGCTGATTTACAAAGATTGTCACCAAAGGAGGAGTGCTTAGTTCACATTTTAGTAATATTTTTTATTGTTTGGTCACTGGGATTTTCTGCCTCTTCCTGGTACCTCAGACAGATGCTGCAATTAGAAGCTACCTTACCATTGTGGTCATCTGCAAGATAAAGTCCCACTTCTTCTCATAGCTGCACTTTGTAGTTTCATGACAGTAGTTGCCTGTTTCACTACTCAATCCTATTAGCATTAATTAAGCCAGTTAAGTTGGAAATAGTTGGTATTTTTTAATAACTCAGAGGGATAGCTGACTATAAAGAATGTGAAATGAGTAGTCAATTACTATGCAGTCAGTGAGGATTGCTGCAGCCATGCTTTCTTAAATTCTGGAATTCTTTTTACTTGCCTCAGTGGGCAGTTATACTTACAGGTACAGATTAGCTGAGCATCCATTCTGCTCTGAGTAGGAGACTGGAAACTGTTCATTCCCTATTCATGGAGCTTCTCTGTGAATCTGAGTAGAAAGATTTTATTTTTTATTTGTAAGGGATTGAACCAATTCATCTTTTTCTCTGTCAGAGTTCATAGAATCAATTGAGTAATAGAGGTTGGACAGAATCTCTGGAGATCAGTCATCCCTCTGCTCAAAGCAAATCCCTCTTCAAAGTTAGATCAGGTTTCTTGGGCCTTGTCCAAACAACTTTTCATTATCTCCAAGGATAGAGATGCCATAAACCTTCTCAGCAACTCCAGTGCTTAACCAATCCACTGTTAAAACATTTTTCCTTATTTCTATTGAAATTTATCTTGCTGCAACTTGACATGGCCTCTTGTTATTTTACTGTGTACAGCCATGAGAAATCTGACTTGGTCTTCTCCTTAATGTCTGTTTTAAGTAGTGGAAAGGCTGTAACTGAGTCTGCTGTTGGCTTTCTCTTCAGTTTGTACAAATGCACCACCTGCTTATGTCCTTATGTGCATTTGTCTTTATAGTCCTGTGCTAACTTGTCTTCACTTTCTCAGTCTCTCTTCTGGCCCAAAACTGAGTTAGACTTCATTAATGGTGACAAATATTGAAATGCTACTCCTCATTTAATGCACAAATGTCATACTTGCTCATTTGATAAGAGTGTTAAAGCTACAGGTGTAAGGAGGTCCTTTAATGCAGACGACATATTTTTAGGTGCTCTGATTATTATTTCTTTAAAAATTTTAATTAAGAAAATACTGAAATGAAATCTTTGTTCTCTTTTTTTAAAGTGAATGACTTGGGAATTTTAATGGAGTAATCACTTTGTAGTAGGTTTTCACAAAAGAGGCATTCTTCTCCCTTTGAAGATAAACTGGTGGCTGAGAAATGGCAAATATGGCACATACTGGCCTGTGTGATATAGAAAATACTCATAATTAGCTTATACAAACTAAAATGAGCATTTAATGGAGATGAGGGGACTCTGCAAATATTGGTCATTCTGTAAAACACAAATTCCTAAGCATGGTACTTGCTTTTTATTTAAACATGACCTGTATTTCTAAGTGTAAATTGATTATAATCTTATTTTCATTGTGATATAAGCTACAGAAAAGTAAAATGGTTGCGTTTATATTGTGATTTGAGCTTTTAAGACAGCAAGTGGATTTAAGTTACCACTATTTTAATCCCAAAAATATCTGTATTTCCTATGATAAGAGAATTCAGAAAAGAATGAGGTGGTCTTCTAGTTGGCTTCCATAGGTAAGAGTGGCCCACGGCTGAGGTTTTCATCACAGTTTGCACTATTATTCTTTCCAATTTCCTAGACACCGCTGTGATGTTTATTTTAGGGTAAGCAAGTTCTTTACTGTTAATGGTTTTCAGAGTACTGAGGAGCAGCTGATCTCTAAACTGGCAATACCTGGCTTATTTTGGAGAGCAGAGTTGTTGGAAAAGGAACTGAAGGACAAGAAACTGATGAGGATATGCTCACATGCTTGCACCTGCTCTCTTCTTTCACATAGCTCTAGAGAAGTTAAATGGATAATACATGATTTCTGGAAGACTGCTCAGTTGGATCTTACTTTTAATAGGCATTTTAAAATGTAAGCTATTGTTCTGCTTTCTCCTGCAGTGGAACAACTCTGGGACAGTCTCCATTAGGACAGATTCAGCTAACAATTCGTCACAGTTCACAAAGAAACAAACTGATTGTGGTAGTGCATTCCTGCAGGTGAGCATACAATACACAATTTTTAATCTGCATATTTCTTTATAAAGTTTGTCATATCAAGACTTACTCTTAAGTTGATTGGTTGATCTTATGTTACTTTTAAAACAACATATGCATAAATACAAAAATATACAGAGCTGTATTCAGAATCAGTAAAAACTTTGTGGAAGATTTAGCTGTGATTTTGTATTTGTCTATTATTCCTCTGTCAGATTGTAAATGAAAATGACATGTAGATTTTTATCAGGAGTGTCTGAAAGCTGTCTCTAAGGGACTGAATTTTTTTAATGGAATGACCAAAATGCATGGTTTTTGAAAAGCCATATCTGAACTTTGAATTGGAATTTAGGAAATATTGTATTCCCAGCTCTGCTCTCTGCTTACTGGTCATCTGGTCTTGTACAAGTCACTGCACATCATATTTTGTGCAGGATGTTTGAGGATGGCTTCATGTACTAAATTAAGTGATAGTAGTGTAGACACATATTCAGCAATGTCTCATTGATTCTCTACGTGTTTTTTCTTGGTTTTCACTTTCACAGAAATCTAATAGCATTTTCCGAAGAAGGATCCGATCCCTATGTACGAATGTATTTATTGCCTGATAAGAGACGATCAGGAAGAAGAAAAACACATGTATCAAAGAAGACATTAAACCCAGTGTTTGATCAAATGTAGGTTCTAAACTATGTGTAATAGTTTGATATAAGATAATTACAAAGCTGTCAAATCAGGGTTTCTGAGCTTAACTGAATGGATGAGCTGTTGGGAGTTCCTGGTTGTCACCATTAGACTCCATCATACCTTTTTCTCTTCTGCTATAATAGCACTTCCTATCCTTCTATTCCCTGTTATCACTACAGCCCTTTTTGCTGTTAGCAGCCACTCCTGTCTTTGCTGCCTTATTCCACGTTACATCCCCCTTGTGCTGGTAGCTCAACTGCAGCGTGCACTCTCCTGGCAGGTGGTGAGAACACGAGTGCCTTTAGCTCTTTTGGCCAGTGCTGCTGGTGTCCCTTCCTGCCAGGAGGCTTGGCTGGCTGATTGCCTGGCTGCTGCTGCCAGCCAGTGCCTGTGCATGGGCACATTGCTCAGTCAGTCTACTCAGCAGCACTTCTCAGCATCCAGGGAACAAGGACATTTCCTTGTAGATTATATCCTGGCCCATATGTTGGAATTTGTACAAGCTTCTGCAACATTATATTGCATAAAAATCCTTACCCTTGCACTTATCTTTTTCATATTGGTTTCCCTCACACATCTGCCCCTTACTCTCCCACCCATCACTTTTCAATAAAGACCTTTCTCTACAGACAGAAAATTAACTCAGGGAAAACACTTCAGTCCCTTCTGTCCAAGGCAGATCTGTAAATCATTAGTTAGAGGCCTCCAGCAGATTGTCTTTGTCATGCAGTTTTCTCCTGCTTATTCCAGGTAATAGATTTATTTCACAGTGCCTTTCCAAGTAAAATGTATTGCAAAGCACTAAAGCTGTTTAAGAACTGTAGTGACAAATAGATATAGGTTGTGGTATAACCTTGACATGACTTTCTCTAAGTTTCTGCTCCAGCAAAGAAAATACATTCTTCCTTCGAAGTTGATAGTTTTCCCTAGCATGCCAGGAAAGGAAAGAAGCTCTGGTTCTCAAATACCAAGGATCAGTAAGGCTGACCAGTCTTTCCCTTTTGGAGAATACTGGTACTGAGCTGTCAGTACAGTAGGATTCCACATTCTCTTTTCTCTAGAGCTGTGCTTGACCTTTCCCTTGTTTTTTCTTATGTGTTTGTTTTGTTTTACCAGTGGCTTCTAGAGGCCAAAGGTAACAGAAGTCTTAAACATTTGATGTTGATATTTATCATAGTATTTAAGAAAAATTTTAGGCAAAACATTGGGATTTTTTTCTTCATTTGTCTTAGACCTAATTTTTAAATTTGGGGAGTGAGATGGTTTGGTTTTGATTTGAGTGGCTGTTTAGCTGTAGGGACTGAACTTGCATCTCAGGTACAAAATTCCCTCTAAAGCATCTCTTTGCCTGTCAGGTTTGATTTCAGTGTTTCCCTTCCTGAAGTACAGAGAAGAACACTAGATGTAGCAGTGAAGAACAGTGGTGGATTCTTGTCCAAAGATAAAGGGCTGCTTGGCAAAGTAAGTTGACAATAAGCAAATTCTGTTAATTCAGCTTGTTATTATATAAAACAAAAGTCTTCTTGACGTACAAATTAGTGTTGGTTGAAGCACCTGATTCAGGTATGACGCTTTCAGAAATTACAGGTGCCTTAGATGTCAGGCTTCAGTAAAGGACAGAACGAACTGCAGAACTAGACATAAAAAGATGAGGCGGTAATCTCTTCTAGACAGCAGTAAATTCACAATAACAAAAGAAATGTGCTTGTCAGAGAGAGAAAAGAACCAGTAGAAACTAGGCAATACTTAAGAAAATGTTCAGACAAAACTGGAAAGATAAATGAGTACTTAAGGAAACACACAAGTAATTAAATTTCCAGTTTGTAAAATCCGTGAGAAAGAACTGCTACTGGAGGCATTCCCAATGCCAACACCAGCTGTTGTGTTTGTAACTTCAGTGTTCTATAGGCACACATTAAATCACCCAATTTCCTACACATGTGATTTGGAGCATGAAAAAGGAACAGCAAATTCCTACTCCCTTTCAAATTGCCATTTTTGAGCTCTGTGAAGAGGATGAGAGATACAGAATCGTGGTCAGTTCATGGTGAGCAGTGTCCTCAGTTTTCCTGTTTATCCAGAAGGCTGTTAAAAGGAACACATCTGCTGATTGCCACTGCCATGCTGTGACGTGCTCTGGGACTGTGCCACTGAAGGGCGTGGATTTTAAGGTCAAAAACAGCAACTTGAAACTTCACTACAAGTCAGGCAGATAGCAGAAAGCTATGATGACAAGGATGTAAAATCCATCATTTACTGATGGCATTGCTTACACTGTAGTTTACAGGATTGTCAGATTTGGTCTTTAACAGACATAGAATGAAAGGCACACCCAGTGCATTGACTGCCAATTTAACTTTCCACAGTTATTAATACCTCTGGCATCTGAAGACCTTGCTAAAGGCTGGACCCAGTGGTAAGTATAATATTTCCTTTATTAATAATAATACTACATACTAACTACTATCTTAATAATAGTTTTAATAATACATGCT
The DNA here is from genome assembly GCA_013400915.1 of Pardalotus punctatus. NCBI lineage: Eukaryota > Metazoa > Chordata > Aves > Passeriformes > Pardalotidae > Pardalotus > Pardalotus punctatus. The sequence continues at coordinate 14,802 of VZTX01005211.1, read as the reverse complement.
AAATATTTAAAAAAAAAAACTTTGTTTTTTTCAGGTATGATTTGACAGAAGATGGTACAAGGCCACATGGTGCAAGTTAGGCCCATGGATACCGGGAATTCCTCACGCATAATTTTGCCAACCTTTATATATTTTTAACGCGTTGTTTTCACAGATGTACCAATATTATTTTTATAGCTTTACTGATTTAGTTCTTAGACATATCCCCAATAATTTTATAACACTTGGTCATTTTGTGTAGACATAGCCCTCCTCATTGTTAAACTTTGTATTTTATTTTGCTAAACAGTTCTGTGTGTTACTGTAATGTGCAATAGTACAGTAAAGTAACTTTTTGTGTTTAAATTGACCTTTATGACGGCTGTACCTATTAGAAAGTGAAAAGAACATGTTCTGCTGTTTTCCTGCCTTGTTTTATAATCTCACCAAGGTATACTGTACCATGTAAATATATACTATTTTTTTATAATTCTTTCATGCTGGTTTGAATTCAGAAGAAAATTAGATAAAGGATACAGATATTTTCTTCTAAATGCATGTTAATTTCTTCAGATGAATCTCTTTTGTCTTTGCAGCACAATGGTCTTAATCATTTTGTGATACTCTGCAAAAAGAAACTGCAGAAAAACATTTTTACTTTATTGTGTTTCTGGCCTGGTGGGGCTACCTTAAAATGTACAAAACATTAACATTTTAATATTTATATATAAATATATTATTGGGAAATCATGCTATAAAGTATTATAAATAAAAATGAGAATTCTATAAATATTGTATAAATAGAGGATGAGGTCCACAAATCACAGTTTCTAAATCTGAGTTTTCCTTTAATGGAGTAAACATAACAAACAGTACAGTTTTATTATACAGGTTCAGTTGGATTTTGTTATTTATTCCTGTACTCTGGAGTACTCGACGTGATCTTCTGAAGGTATGAGGACATGGATTTTTCTGTATTATAAAGAAAACTTCTAACCACTTTAGACTGTCCTTACCACCATCTTTCACTGATTTATAAGTAGACAAATCAGCTTGCAAGTTAAGTTCATATAGTAGGCATATGTACAAGACATATGTTATTTTTATTATACAATACTGTGCTAAAATAGTATGTTATGCGATACCTTCTGTAATCCTCAAATGAACACCAACAGGTAAGCAAGTGTGAAAGTGAGATGAAACTGTCTTTGGCAGTTGCTTCATTGCCACGCAGTACATTTGGTCATGAACAGAATGCGCTTCAGTGGTCCTCGCAGGTTTCTTGAGAAATGCTGTCCTTCTGAGGCTGTGCCATGGGCTGGGCAGCTGGGACACCATTAGCACAAACTGATCCAGGCAGGCAGTATCTGAAGGGAGAGTATCAGCCCCAACAGCTGAGCTTATAACTCTAATTTTATGAAGTATGGGAAATTTTTTTGTATTCAGAACTGATTTTTCTTTTTCTGGTAAGTTTTTTCAGACTGTTAGACAAATGTGCATTAAGAATCCAAAAGAACTGTTTGGCTCTTGCAGAGCTGATGTCCTCATCCTTCGATAAGTATGCAATTAGACAAAGTATACTATTTAGCTAAGATTCTAGAATGATGTCTCAGCCAAGAAAGAATTTTAAAGCAGAATGATAAACTCTTGAAATTAGCTTTATTGTAAGACTACTGACAGAACCTTAACTCTAGATGTAGAATTTGCCTACATTACTAGATGTACCAAAGTGCCTACCATAGATGTAGCTTTTTGTCTTTTCCAAGGCTAAAATTTTCAGTTTGTCTAAATTCAATTTAACATGACCATTTGTCATGGATGTGTGTGACCTGCACCATACACCTCTATACAGTGATGGCCTTCTCATTGCCACGTTTTATACAAGACAATTTTATCAAACAATCTTACATTGTAAATTGTACTGTAACTGCTGTTACTGGGCTGGGCAATAGGGATTCTTTGTAATAGAACATTTCCATTTGAAGGCTTCACTCTATATTGGAATGTATGAGTAACTATATATTCACTCATCTATTCATATAAAATATACTGTATGATGAAGTACTTATTTTCTTTGCTAGTTCTCCATTACAATGCTAAGAATGGAAAGACAGAGAATTGTTCTTAATGCAATGAAAATGCAGAAACCAAATGCTAATCTGAATAAATGAGGTCTAAGAGTAGCAGTTCAACATAATTGTCCTTTGCCTTGGTTCAGCCCAAGGTGGAAGGATTTTTGCTCTACATCTTGGCCAGTGACTGCACATAGTTTAACCTGCAGCCAAAAAATAGGGTGTTAAACTGATTCAGTGTTTCAAGTCTTAAGTCTAGGGACATAAAACTGCACTTGAACAAAAAAAAAATTCTGTCTTTCAGAGTTTCAAGGTGGAAAATAATGCCGTGTTCAGGCAAATGTGTGAGGATAGCACAAAGTGAGTAATTGAATGAAGAATATAGGGCAGGTTTGCAAAATAGCTCACTACCTAAAATTAGGGATTGGTTCTTAGAGATCCCATTTTCCATTTAGGAATTTGAAATGAAGAGATTGAACTGTCATTGTAATTCAGCAACAATAATTCCCATAGTCTATAATCAGTTCTGGATGCCAGATCTTCAGAAACATTCTCCTGAGTGAACTTCGATCGGACTGTGAGTGCCTAGATGAGATTGAATCTTTGGATAGTGGATGCAACTTTTGTATTACCAAATTCCAATTGTTCCATTTATATGGAAGTAGGAAGGACAGTTTTGCCTCTGGGCAAAAATTGCACTTCATTACCAAGTCATTTATTCAATATCAACTGATAGCTTTTCATGTTAGTTCTTGTTTATCCTGTGCCTTAAAATATGAACATATGAAGATGTTTAAGAAATGGTTAAAAATAAGCTTTGTTACCTGTATGTACCAACACATGTTCTGTACTATGGAAACTGTTTTTAGAATTACTCTGCTTCACTGACAAAAAACCAGCTTTCTTAACTATAGCAGTGGTATAACTCAAACTCAAATCAGCATGCATATCACTTGGAGGTGGACTAAAAGAATTTTAATTTTCTGTCTTGAATCCTTTATCAGAGCTGCAGCAAATGGTGAGAGTTGAAATGAGAACAAAGGGTAATCAATTTTGTACAGATTGCCTTTTTTGCTCATGTAATTCTACATTATGATGCATGTATTTATTCAATAAATGGTTCGTATGGAAATCAGTGTGTTGCTTCCCTCTACGCACACATCCCTTGTCCTCTCTTGCATATCCCTGTTCTAACTGGTAATACAATGAAGTAAATTTTTAGAACAGTCCCAGGTACAGATTCCTATAACCTAGGGAGTCTTGCTGTAAGGTCTGTAGGCAGATTTTTGGGCCTTGCAGGAGAGAAAGAGTGAGAAGTACACAATACTTCATGGGGATTTCTGTGCTTGTTCTGGAACAAATTCACACATAAGAATTAGTAGGTCCTTTGATCAACTTCAGAGTCTACATTTTTTTTTCTCTTAAACTGATCAGTTCAACAAATTGTCATAATTCTAGCACATACTAATCAGTTGTCATTAATTATGCTTTCAAAAGAGCCTAGAACTGTATGTAATTGCCTTAGATTTAGAATCAGCAGATTTCTATCCATGGCATTCTTTCCTATCCTTTCACTTGCTTGGTAAGGCAGATACTGATGGAAAATGTAGTGATGTACTGCATAAATAAGAAAAGGAGTATTGTATCCTCCATCTATTCCAGAAAAAATGCCATAGAAATTATGCTCTTTGCATTACACGGTTTATAATTAGATATAAATCTGTATTTAATTATGATACCTCTTCCCATAAACACCTATAACTTGTTTGAATTCATAATATTCAGTCAGTTTTCATCAGCCATAAAAACTGCAAAAATTCATCACCCAGTCACTATTCCATTTAGAATGGGCCCCACTGGATAACCTTTAATGTTACTAACTACAAAATTATGTTCCATTTTGGTTTGGTTGGTTTTTTTCCCTAGAGCAGATATGTCCCTGTTTTAGCAGAATAAAAGGCTTCTGCTAATCAACGGGAAGGCAGCTAAAGCCAAGGAAAAGCATGGCTGTCTCCATAGCTCCCTCATGGCAAGGTAGTTCTGGATGGCACACTCTCTGGCAGTGCCAGTTCTGATCAGCTGCCAGCATCTTCCTGACTTGGGTCAAAATAAAACCTTCCATTTAGTCCTGCAAGACAGGAGGTGCCTGGATCAGCACTGCCTATGTATGCACAAGATCTTCTTAGAGAGCAGAGATAACTGCACAAGACACTCCTCCAGATGGCTTTGGTATTAATTTAGTGGGCTCACCCCAGTCTAGGATTCTTAGTATTTGCTGTCCTGTTTAAACTGGTTTGGGCTTTCAGGTCTTCCATCTAGGAGCAGTGTTTGCCAATAAAATTACCAGTGAGGCTATTTTCAGTATTTTCTCAGCTAAGAGCTGAATACAAAATTTGATTCCTATGAAGTACCTCTTTTAATCAATTTAGTTATTTATATTCTCCCCCAAACAAACTCTGAATGTTGGATGGTACCTATGGATGGTGCTGGACCCATTTGTGGTTGTAGGTGGTTGCTGAAGCAGTCAGGATATTCAATCCCAAATGGTGGTTTTGTATATTGTAAAGTGTCCAACTCTAGTATGCTCTCCTACTGATTTCCAAGGCAGTCAGGCTCTCAACAATATTCTCAGGCACCTTCTGGAATATGTTTTATGAAAAATGCAAAAATCCACTTGTATTTCTTTCAGTGTTACGCAGTAAATTTAGCTGCCAGAGTAGATGGCAGCTCTGGGAAGAAAATTCTCTAATCTGTATTCATGTGATAGAGGCGATACTCTGTTCTCACAGTCTGCAGGGAATATTGCTTGCCAGTCATCTACAGTGGAATCCAATTTGAGCAGGCTCCTGCATCTCTGTTTCCTCAGACACCACCAAAATGAAGCCAATCTTTCTTTCATGTTAATCTTTGAGTCCTCAGTAACTGTAAACTTTATAGCAAGGGAATTAAGGCCTAATAGTGATCGTTCTTCTCTTTAAGATCCATATAGAAACATGTTCAAAGACAGCCCAAAGCTAGGCAAGACTCCAACCTTTCACACCCAGGCTGTAGCAGCGCTGGTTCCAGCCTGGGGTGGTTTGTGGCCTGGAGACACGTGTGCCATTCCTGCCAGGACTTGGTAACCCAGCCCTCAGAGCGCCTCAGCCTCTACGCAAGAAATCGCGGACAGAAAAAAGTTGTGATATCCCTGCAGCCGGCTGTGTCCTGTGAATTCACTCATCAGCTGTTTGGTAAGCATCTAACTGATAATCAGTTTTATTTATTATCTAAGCACAGTAACTCCTTTCTGCAGGATGTTGCACTAGATGACCTGGTGAGGTCCCTTCCAACTTCAATTCTATGACTCCCAAGTACATATTTTTAAATGCTAAGGTAAGCTCAGTAAATGTGCTGGAGCTCTGTACATTCTTGGGTCTGTGCTGTAGGTCTGCTGGGCATTTTGCTTCCTGAGCCCAAGCTCTCAGGGATGGGTATGAAGCAACGCCGGCTGGGCAGAGAAAAGGAATCACACAGCTGGAAGCTGCAAGCTTTGCTAAGTCACGATACTAAGATTTTATAGGAATTAAAAATATATTCATCTATGCATAGAACTTGAATTGTTAGGTAGATAATACTAGCAAAATGGTAATTGTACGTACTGAATGAAGGTCAGTAGTTTGACTCAAAAACTGGGACAAGACCCCCAAAACCAAAAACAGCGCACGCATTTAATGCAGGTTGTTTCCAGCATGAAATTTCAAATAAGTTTTTTATATTCTTCAGTTGAATTTGGAAGCTAGTGTGTTATCTACAAATGGAGAGCCTGACAACTGGAGCTTACTAAGCATGTCACAATGATTAATAATTTAATACAGAATATTTTGCAAGACAGTTTTATGCAGACTTCCCATGGGAGAAATACTTCAACTGATGGGCTGGAATCCCTGACGTATTTTGTAAGATAGTCGTTGCTGTGAGTTTAATTGAAGTTACTGTGTTGTAGTGTTTTACACCTACAATTTATAGGAAAGTTTATCTGGTTCTGCATGAATCATGAAATTCTGTGAGCTCAGGTAACTATGATAGCCACTGAGCAGGTTCTCTGTTGTGACTTTCAGCTCAGAGTCCCACTGGATAGGTTTGATGAACTGACAACAGCATCCAAGCAAAGAACTTGGATTGTCTCTAGACCTGTCATTCATCCAGGTGATGTCAATGAAATAAAGGGTAAATATGGGTTAATGGAAATGGATATTAATGATTCAAGAATGGTATTGCTAGCAATATTGGTTCTTTGTTTTATTTGATAAATCATTAATTAATTTGCATGTCAAATAAGTTTGAATCAGAAGTTTAAAATACTAAGGTGAGCTTTCTGAAAAGAGTTACCAATCTTAGAGTTTTAGGCAACTTTGTTCTAGGCCATTTTTTTATTTAATATTATTTTTCAAGTTCACATTAATTGAGATACATAAAAAATGCTTTTTTAAAAAACAAAACATTTTTGTTTTGCTTATCTTGTCTTACACAATGGGACATTAAAGTTTTTGGATGTATAGTCATTACTTCCCAGTTTTCTATTTTTGAAGGTACTGTTATATTCCACTAGGTGGTAGTGCAGACCCTATTCTCAGAACCCCTTGTTGCTGCCTGTGTGTTTTGTTTCTTGTACAATAAGGAAGTGGTCTGGATGAGAGGCATGGTTGGGAGTAGAGCCTCAAGCCCCCCGGCTTAAAAGCAGTGAACAACAGCTATGGTCCTTACTGTGCTCTGCTTTCCCCCTTTTCTCTGAGGCATGGGAGATCCTAAAAGAATTGAGTTTCATAATGAGGGATTCAATTTGCCAAAATGGTTTTGTAGAAGTATTTTGTTGTGAGGCGCAGGGAAATTAAAAAAGTGGTCCATGATGTGAGGAAATATGAAACTTCTGGAATATTAAGGTTCTAAATTCACTAGAAATTTAGCATGCCTCTGTCAGCAATTCACCATAGGCATTTCATGCCTTAGATACCAAATTAGATTTGATTCTAGAACTCCCTCGAGTTGCTGACACAACTTTAATAAGATTAAGTGCAAAAAGTTGAAATTAATCAGAAGCAGGCAGAAGTGAAATTACAGTTTGGGACATGGAAAAGGGCCTTGACCAGCATATTTGAAACATCATTATGCTTTAAGTATTTACCATTGATTCAAGCATGTGGCTAGAAACTCAGCATATCTAACAATGAAATCCATCATGTACCATAAACACAGGAGTAAAGGGAGGACAGATCAAATTCTACTAGAAACAATAACTTAAGAATCAATTTTGCTTTGTTTAAGGACAGAATCAGAAAGTTTGCCAAAACACAGGTCTTGTGATAAAACTTTGATGCCCGGAACAGGAATAAATGACCAGTATGTCCAAACTTAATGAATATGTAAGCCCTCACAGGTGCCTGACTCCAAATATCGCCCCCAGCCTGAAACTGCACTGAGCAAGCACTACACTTCTGTCAATTTTGCATGCAGGAAGCAGTACATGCAGCCTGTAAAAACTCCCAATGGGCTTTGGCTGGGGTCATGGTTGGATCAAGGACATGGGGAACACCCTTCCTGACGAGCCAACACTGATTTGAGGGACACGTAAATGCTGGTAGATGTCCAAACACTGTAAAGCAGTTTGTTGCGTGCTTGTGTGTGTTTATATATGTGTAAACTCGTATGGATAAGCAAATCATGTCCGTTCTGGTATTTATACAGTATTTTCATGTTTTATACTAGACAGATGGAATGAAGATGATGTCATATCTAAATGATGCATGTCTATCACAATGAAACCTCTAAGAGCACTTGTAAAATAAATAATAACAGCATTTTTGTACTTTAGAAGCAATTTTTCTCTTAAAGACTAAAATAGAATGAGAGCTGCAAGGAGACAAGACACAAGAGCAGTAAATCTCTATCAGAATGCAATTTAATAGGGTTAAAGTAATATGACATAGCATTTGTAATTGGAGTGTTTTATATTTGAAACAAACTAACTGAAAAACTAGTATTATAAATTTACTCAATGATACATAATATTCTAAAAGATGACAATGACTTTATACTAGAAAATGTTTGCTGTAGTTACAATGAAAAATTACACTCCCCTTTTTTACAGTGGGATGGATTCAGCTATGCAAATACTGTTATTGTAATTTATTTTTTGAGCATTTTATAACATTTCAGAAATCTATTTTCATGGTATTAATAGCGAGCAGAGAAAAATTACAGTGATTTGTAACACTGCCTATAAGGAATGAGTGATAACAGAGCATATTAATACAGCAAATAATAATTACAGGACCATAGAGTGGTTTGGGTTGGAAGGGACCCTAAACGTCATCTATTTCCAACACCCCTGCCATGGGCAGGGACACCTTCCACTATCCCAGGTTGCTCAAAGCCCCATCCAGCCTGGTCTTGAACTCTGCCAGGGATGAGGCATCCACAGCTTCCCTGGACTGCCTGTTCCAGTGCCTCACCACCCTCATTATAAAGAATTTTTCCCCAATATTTACTCTAAACCTGACCTCTGTCAGTTTAAAGCCATTCCCCCCACTCCATCCTCTTACAAAAGTTCCCTCTCCTCGTCTGTAGAAGGCACTGAAAGGTTCTAAAGTTTCTCCAGAGCCTTCTGTTCTCCAGGCTGAACATCCCCAGCTCCCTCAGCCTGTCTTCAGGGGAGAGGTGCTCCAGCATGTGACTGACTTCACGATATAATAAATATTTTGTCATAAAGCATCATAACAAAGCAAAGCAAAGCCAGTTGCTCTGTTTCCACAGCGCGAATTCAGCAGGGCGCGGATCCCTGCAGACCCCGGCAGTACCGGGGAGCTCCCGCGGGGCGGCAGCTCAGGACTTCGCTACGCTCGGCAGCGACTCCAGGGAGTGGCTCTCCCGAACCGCTTTTGCATTCCCTCTGCGCATTTTATTTCCTTATTTTTGTGGGACTTAACAAGGATAAATTTTTCTTCTCCTGTAGTGATTTTTTTTCTACTTAATCTCTTAAACTCTAAAATTCATTCATGTTAATATTAATAATTTAAGGGAAATAAGCCTTTTCACGGTCTAATCACACCAGCATTGAGAAGTGACAGTTGCCTCTGAATAAAGGATGGCATGATTGGCAGGATTACCTTCAGGCAAGGGGAGATCTGGAGAAGTGGAATAGTGTGAAACTTCATCTCTCTCCCATGCTGTTCGGATTATTTATCAAAGTATGTGAAGATCAAAAAAAAATCAAGGGAAATGCATGCATGTAAATTATTAACAGCCTGCCTCAGAGGATGAGCAGATTTTGTTCATACTCTATTAACTATAACAAATTTTATTACATATTCAAAGAAAAAGAAATAGGAGTTACAACTCTAACATGGTAGTAGATAACGTGTACAATAATCTCATAAGAAACTATTATCTCAAAAATAATGTTGTAAATATAAGAAAATATTGTCAAGAAAGCATCTGACATTCAGGGAACTACTTGTTTATTTTTTATTTATATTGTTGCCTCTTATAGGTTAAAATGGAGTACTTGCTCTAGCCCAAACAACAATATTCTGGTGTGAGCCATTTGTAACAGAGATCTCTAATGCAGGCCACCAACAAGAATAAAGACTGGTTCATGAAGCAGTAGCACAAAAGCAAATCTTTATTTGCTGTTGCTCAGCAACCATGTGCGAAAGGCCCATTTTTCATTTTTCCTTTAACTTAACTTGACAGGAAAATGATAATAAATATGAGATTATTATCACAGGGTATAGATTATTTTGAACAGATGAACAGATATGTCAAAGAGAGGCATGTAATTTGGTACTCTTGAAAGGGAGAATATTAGAGAAACTGAAAATAGAGTTGTAGGTTTATTACTGGCTTGCAGTTCATGCACAGCTCTTGAAAAAACCTAGAAAACATTATTCTGCCTCTCTGGTTTCTCTGTGTGGTCCTTTGAAATGAATCATTTGGTGTTATTCAGCCAGTTGTTATCTGTGTCAACTTCTAGTTTCAATACTATGAAAAAAATCATTCTGTGGTTGCTATGCAACAGAAATTAAAAGCTAAAATATGTTTTAGTTTGTTTGCTAAATGGATATGTGCCCAACTAAATAAACAGTAACCAGGTGACTAATGTAGCATCTAATTAAAAGACTAATCAAGGTATTAATGAAATATTCAGTCTACGTGAGTCATGATAAATCAATCAGTTTGGATCTAAAATGGCAAGGATTTTTAATATATGCTGAAATTTTTTAATATAGGCAGACATTAGCACAATGCATAAATGTCAGGTGTTATAATTTTTTATTTGCTTTTACAATTCTACAGGTATGCTGATTGCTCATGCAACTTATTTCAAGCAAACTGTTTCTTTCACAGGTTCCTTGCACTTAGCTGAAGACCTAACTTGGGAAGTAAATTCAGGTCCATAGGATCTGAAACAAGCCATATTCGTACATTAAATAAATGTGGCAGAAAATGTGAAAAGTCGTAATTTTTAACATGAAGTAATACTGTGAAAGGTAGGATAATTAAAGAAGATTCTATATTAAAAAGTAAAATAGCATAAAACATAAATGCTACTTTTAAAAGGAGTGAATTTTTACATATAATACTAAATAAAATCTGAATTACATCGTATTTTTTTAAAATTACTATCCTGAAAGGTCCAACTAGATGTGAGAACTTTTATGAAAATTATACTTGGTTTTCTGTTTGTTTGCACAGTAAAGCAGCACATGCTGTATTGCTTCTACAAACAGAAAGTAAATTATTTCAGTTGTGCACCTCTTTTCTGAACAGCCAACAACACAGAAATATTATGCTACTGAAAATGCCAAATGGAAAGATATAAATTAAGCCCTTAACAACACACTTTGACTGATTTTGGTTTGCAGAAGAGCTCAAAGAAATGGAATGGGGAATATTACAGAATTCAAGATCTGAGTCCAGCTATTTCCAAACACGGCAATAAAGAAATTGAAGACATAATTTCCTGATACATATAAAAAAATCCTTAGTTATCAAAGTATCTGGCTTACATAGTCTCCTATACATTCTGGCATGTAGACTGTTCAATTCTTTGTTGCTTTGGATGAAAAGTGCAAGATACTCATGTTGTTCACCGGACTGGGAGTAAAGGCATAGCTATCAGCAATAGCAATAATAGCATTATTGGAGAAAGAAGCCACCAGTGTAACCAAATAGGCGATGTTTTTGTAAAAGCAGTATGTCCACGTTATCAGAAATCCATGGCAGAAGGAATACTGTTTCTTAAGCATGAACACGAATTTAACTGAGCGTGTCTTACGCCCCGTTTGGAAGCACCGACACTTTCGAGGTAGGTACAGAAAGGTTACAGTGACGGGGCCGTGGGTTTGAACCCTGGCAGCGGCCTCTGGGTAACTGATGGGATGTTCCTGCGGGACAAGCCGTGCGCTCCGGCCAGCCTGCGTTAGAAAGCAGCGGAGGAAAGAGCCTTTCAGCGTGGCCGGAGCTGCCGGGAGCAGCGCAGCCCCACTGCCCGCGGGCACGGGCGCTGCCGGCGCTGCGGCTGGGAAGGCGCTGGGGCACAAATCCCACAGGCAGCGGCTGAGGGAACCGGGGGGCTCAGCCCGGAGAAGAGGAGGCTCGGGAAGGGCCGTACCGCTCCCTACAGCTCCCTGACACAAGGGTGTAGCCCGGGGGGGGGGCAGCCTCTTCTCCCAGGAAGCCAGCAACAGGACAACAGGACATCGCCTCAAGCTGCGCCAGAAGGGGTTCAGGGCGGATATTAGGAGGAATTTCTTCACCGAAAGGTGACTGGAACGGGCTGCCCAGGGAGGTGGTGGAGACAGCCTCCCTGCAGGTGTTTAGGAAAGACTGGACGTGGCACTCAGTGCCCCGGTCTAGTTGGCGTGGTGGTGTTCGGTCATAGGTCGGACTCGATGATCTCCGAGGTCTTTCCCAGTCTGATTCTGTGGTTCTGGGAGTTTTGAACACCGCCCCGTGTCCCGGGAGGCTTCCGGGTCGCCCTTTCCCCCGCCCCGCCCTCAGCGGCGCCGCGCGCGGGAAGGGGCGGAGCCGGCGGCCGAGCTCTCGCGAGACGAGACGAGACGAGAGTTCGGCGGCGCGCGCTCAGCGCCGGCCGCGGGAGGATTCGAAAAGTGGCGGGTGAGGGCGGGACTGGCGGTGAGGGTGGGCCGGAGTGTCAAGCGCTGCTCCGGGCTGTCCCGGCGGGCCCCGGCGGGCCCCGGCTGTCCCCTCCGAGCGGCTCCCGGGGCTGGTGTCTCCTCCGGCCGTGCTGCCGTGCGGCGCTGGCTCTTCTCCTACGCGCGAGTCCGCCGGCTTCGTTCCGCTCCGCCGAGGCGGCGCCGCGCTGGTGGAAGCGCATCCCGCGTATCCATGAGTGTTCCGCCGCTCTGAGGGAGCCCGAGGTAAGCGGCCCGTCCGCCTTCCCGCTGCCTGCGCTGCCGGCCCGGCTGTCGAGCCCCCGGCTGGAGCCCCCGGCTGACTCGGGACGGGGCCCGGGAGCGGCCCCTTCCCCGTTCCGGGATGTGGCTTCACACACGCGAAAGGTTGTGTAAGTCATTCTCCCAATTGGAAAAGCCCAGGAGAAAAAGCTGTCAGGAGACAGCTGGCATGGAGGGATTGTTTACGTGAGCAAATAAAGCTCTTGGTGGCCTTGGCTGTTTCCCATAATTTTCGCTTGACAGTAGAGAAAAAGAGAGACCATTTTACTGTCCCTCAGTGCTCCTCATACAAATAAATATTGTTGTCGGGAATGACGGCCTGCTTAAATAGTGGGTGTGTGCTGGAGAATGCGCTATGCTTTTTAAAAATCAAAGTATCCATTAAAAATTTGTTCTTATTTAAGACTAAATTTAGTAAATTAATTTAAAAGAACGAATTAATTAAAATTAATTTTAATTAATTTAAAAGAAAGCTTGCAGGCCCTGCAGCCTAGTGATGTTCTGAATCTAAATGCTGATTCAGAAAACTAAAATATGTTGGAGGGGAAAACTTATTTAACGCTGTAGTATATGTATAACTANATGTTTTGTTTTGTTTTGTTGGTCGAACAGGGAAAAATCATTCCACAATGAAACGCGAAGCATTTTTACAAGTTGTGTCTAAGGAGTCAATTGAAGCCTTCCTGCGTTACACTCAGAATCCTGTAAGTGAGCCCGTGTATGCATGTATCACTTATGGAGTCACAAGTCTGTTACAGGTGCAGAAATTGTGTGACAAAAGGACAGAAGCTATTTGTCTGGTACTTGCAGATGTGTGGGAATAATTGCTGTAGAAAATAAGTTCAAATGGCACTTGAAGGAATATAGGATGAAAAAGTTGTGGAATCTGAAATACTAATGTTTATAAACAACTAATCTTTTGATATTTGGTTGTTCCACATGCCCTTTATGGTTTTAAAAAATAAATTATTGGTACTATGGTAATACTAAAAAAATACTAAAAACATACTAATTTGATGTTTCTGCAGCATTGTATTTTTAAATTTCAACTTCTGAAAGAGTTTATTGGCATATAATGAATATGAGTTAATGTACAAATGTAGCAGAGTGGTGTTTCACTAGTATTTGTTCATTCATTTGATAGTTTGGGCTGTCCACTTGTTCTTTGGTCCATGTTTAATTTTATTTGAGTTGTTCTTTCTATCACTGAATGCTTTAGAGAAGGGGTAGATTGCTCTCTCTAAATGAAGTGTGGAGAGAAGAGGGAGGAACAACAAAACAAATCCCCTGGAACCTATTAATAAAAGTCCATTCTCACATTGTATATATATTACATAATAATGAGAAAGAATAATTTGCATTTTGGTGTTTCCCATTCCGCTTCAATCTGTCTGGTGTTAAGAGATACCTAAGTTCTTCTAAACACCTTTTGGTTGCTGTTATAAATGGTGTTATTGAGTTATTTTCTTAAGCTTTCTAATGGGTATTTGCCTAATATTACCTGGATCAGAATAAAGAAGGTGGATCAGTTGACCTCTGTGTACACAGAGGCATGAACTGATTTACTGATGTAGCAAATGTATTAAACCCACAATCATGTTCCATATAATAAGCTTACGAAATTAGTCTCACAAACATCACTGAATCTTTCCCCAAGAAATTTTCTATTTCTTTCACTTGTGTGCCTGTATGTAGTTATAGATGACAGCTTTATTACCAGACTGCGTCTGCTTAAAGTCTCCTTCCCATTTTTACCTAAATCTAAACACTTTAACAAAAAAACTTCACTTTCGTTTTCACTTGCACTGTTTCTTTTTCAATTGATTTGGTTGTGCTGATTCTGCCATCTGCATTCAGTAATTTATTTTAACATGTTGTTGGCTATTTGGATTAAAAATGGTTGGATTTTTTTCATCCTTTTATTTTTCATCAGCACAGGAGTTCTCTTGCAACAGTTTTCAGCTGTTACCAATATCTCTGGAAACTTTATGTCACCAGCTACAATGAGTATATTGATTAAAATTGTTGTCATGCCTTTGTAGCATAAGGGAGCATGAATATCCACATAGCTTTTGACTGTCTGAGAGACTCGAGTTTTATTAATTTCCTTTTGAAACCTTCAGTGATGGAGGATGTGTGAGCATGTCTTGGCTTAGTATGAGCATCCTCCTTTTAGGATCTCCCTTGAAAAATTCTTGACTGCTTTTCTAGAGGAGGCTGTGGTCAAATAAATCATCATTAAAGCCTCACTGCTTTCCTTAGTTTTTGTATTGTATTTTCTGTTATTTGGTGCTGTA
>VZTX01005208.1:0-64845 GCA_013400915.1 Pardalotus punctatus | reverse complement strand
GAGCCATTTCTCTACAACAGAAGACTGAATATAAAAAAATTGGAAACCAGCTGATAGTTGGATAAATTGTCAACATCCCTCAGTCTGCTTTTGATAAAAATGCACTTACAATGTCAAGCAAAAAATACAGTAGCATTTCATATTTATCATTACGGAAGAAGACATTTCAAATACAGTATGCAATATGAAGTTTTCCCAGTTTGTCTGAATGCTCTTTATAGTGGCACTATCCTAAATGAAAGAAAGACTGCCATTTGTCTCCTTCAGATACTCTCCTGTTTCTCTGTTAACAGGTGGTTTGACCTAAATATGGTTGATTTTATTTGTACAGCAATGGAGCATTTTCTCACATTGGAAAGAAACAGCAATGGCAACCAAGTAAATGCTGCTCTAATTGTCCAGATTCTACACCCTGCAAAATTACACATATCACGTGTTGGTTGCTTTCCACCTTCCTTCTTAATTGCATGACAGTGAATCACTTTTTGTAAAAGATTGGTGCATTCTTTAGTTTTATCTGTTATATGCCCTTCTTTCTTTTTCTGTAATTTCAAAATACCCCTAGGTTTGTTTCTTTCACTTCTTAATTTTCTTTCCTTGATAGCCTAGCTTCTACTTTCTCCACCCTATTAGGTAGCGAGTAACTGTTTTTGAGTTTCTTGCATATCTATGGTACTTCTCCCAAATTTTAATTAATTATATGGTAGTCATACTGCTTCTGGATAAAAATGTCTTGGGTGGTTTCGCTGGGGTTGTTTCTTAACATTTGAAATTGGTAATTAAATCACTGTTTGTGTTGAGTTTATCCAGAACTGCTACAGTCTTGTGCATGCAGGGTGCTGAATAAATCTTTGCCTAAATAAAAAGCAACAGGTATTATGTGCTAATCGGTAAAGTCGTTTGCTAAAGCACTGTTTCTCAGCTGAGTCGTGGTGGAATATTGACTTATAAAAATGGTTATTTTCTATATGGCAGAGAAAAGCTCACATTTTGGTTATTAACCTAGAAGCCAGGCTCTTTATGGACACTGACTAGAAAGTAGCAATCCAGTGGTTTCTTAGACACATCAAATATTTTTCCATTTCCAAATGAGAAGAGTGGTCCCTTATTGATTTCTTTTCACTGCTCTTGCATTAGAACTTGATGGATGGGTTCTAGCAGTATATTTCATCTTGTATTGCTACATTGGGCAGTTTTCCTGTATTTGGTAATTTTCTGCTATTGAAACATTGATCATTAGTATCACATTTTTCATAATGAGATAGCATTTTTATATTAATTTTGTAATATAAGTTACAACCTAAAAGCTGTATGGACACCTATTGTGTCCAGATAAGGAGAACAGGCTAATTAAGAGGGAAGTAACCAATTCAGTTTGAAAAGGGAACTTTTCATTTCAGAATAATATTTCATTGTTCTGAGGCAAATTCTAATGTTTGAACTTTAGTGTTGGCAAATATGTGACAAACTCTTCATGAGACAGTGACAGGGAGCTTCAAAGACAGGAACACAATGTTTAGAATTCAATAATTTATCTCCTAGCCCTGAAAGCAAGCAAAAAACCTTCTCATCACTTTCTATGATAATGAGATGTACTTAACTGTATTTGATTATGGGACTTGCTTTATTGTACAGGGTAATTTTTGCTACTGTCTTTTAGAAATACCATAATGTAATTCTGTTCAAAAACTATTTTTACTTTTCAACAAAAAAGCGTTTAAAGTAGTGATGTGTTTTCATGCCAGAGATGTTATCAGCGGTTGCAAGTAAGTGACAATAAGATTTTCCAAAATGGTTTTCAAAAATATGTGCAAACAATGGGATAGAACTGATGAAGTAAATCTAACAGGAAAACACAAAAGCCTATTTGACATCAGTAAGATTGTGATTCATTACTGAAATTTAGTTGAGTATATGAAAAAGGCAGAATTGACTTTTCACAGCATAACATAGTATGCTATAAAATAAAATTTAATAGCATCCAGCAGCTTTTTAGTGTCTTAAGCATTTATGCTTTAAAGATATTTTCCTCAACAGACTTTGGTGTTCAAACAACTAATTTATTTCCAAATTTAATATATTAAAGTACATTGAAAATGCATAAAGCATTAATTCCAATATTCGTTAATTGCAAAAAAGTAAACAGACCACTTAGGTGGTGAGGAGTAAACTAAATATGCAATATTCTTTCATTGACTAGATCAGTAAAAGATAATCAATTTATATTCTTAAAATTTTCCTAGCTAGTAAGTTGCTTTTCTTAACACATATTTCTTGTATGGTGTTGACATCAAATAGAAGTTATGTTTGATTTACCATAATCAAATTAAGCTCTTTCTGCAGTTTCTGAGGAGTGTTTTTAAGTACTTTGAATGAAAGGAAAACCAGTTTTCCATTGTTCAAATGTCACTGTTTTTTGGTTGTTGCTGGTTAGTGTAGAACTCTTACCCAGCATGCTGCATGGTTCCAAAGAGAGTCTGTAGGCTTCCTACCTAATCCTTATGAGTTATTCTAAAATAAGACATGGTTGCAGGTCAGTAGAGGTCTATACTTCAGGGATTATACAAATGCTGACATAAAAATGTAGTTGTTGGGGAAAACAGCTTGTTTTGAGTAATACCACAACTTGCATTTCTCTTTCACAGCACTACTCAGCAATTAATAGAAACAGGTGTTTCTAGGATAGAAACAATAGTTTTCTTATTCTAGACAGCACAAAAAATTTTTGTTTGAAGGCCCTACTATTTGTAAAACTTGGTTCTTTCAGTGAAAATAATTTCAAGATAAAATGTAACAAATTTTAAAGATGTATTGTTAATGTGGCTTGTAGCGTCATTTCTTGTTTCCAAGAAAGCCACAATGAACTGTTTCTTATGGAAGCAGTAGAATGTAAGAGCAAGATTACATCAACCACAAGCTAAAACATGACATCATTGTTTTAACAGCAGCCTGCCAAGTTAATTGGCTTTAATCTGTTCTTAAACATAACAGAAAGGGTTGTCACAGTACCTGCTGAATGCATAGTATGTGATCTTCTATTTTTCAAATGAAGATCAAATATTTAAGGTCGCCATTAATATTTAATGACAGCAAAGAAACCTGAACCTCCTCTGTTTATAGGACAGTTAGGCAGATATGTTGGGTACAAAAGGTTGGAAATGTATAAAGGCCTTTCTGGGAGGGTGCAACATGCAGTTCACAAGCTTGTTGCTATATTACATACGTGAAGAGTTTTCATTTCTTCTTAGTGAAGTATGTCTGAATCTGTGTGTGGGCCCTTATTTGTCAGCCATCCAGATGGGGACAGTCCAGGATTGCACTTAATCCTCCTGCCCCACACGTACCAGAGGATGTGGGGTTTTTACACTGCCTTTCATGCTAGTGACAGTTCCTTATCTGTTCCATTGCAGGATTAAATGTGCTAGCTGCCCATGGCATAAGCGATGTGATATTACTCCAGTGTTTAATGTACCTCACTGGCTTGCGCTGTGGAACTGACAGGGAGGACTTGGGATCACGTGAAGATGGCAATGCTACATGCAGCTGTTTTTCCTGCTTCTCAGGTGTGGGTGCCACCCCTAGGCTGATGCTATAATGTTTAGCTATATACTAATTTCTGTAGCAGCATCAGCAGCTCAGGAGGTTTAAGTGGCCAAAGCTGTGGTACCCAGGCGTAGGTTGAACATATAAACATACTCATACTTACTAGACATACTTACAGACATCTGAAGGTAGGCTTCCAATATTTTAACTTTCTGAACATGCCCACCTTGTATTTTCTGAGACAGTGTGGATTCATGCTGCTTGCATTCTGAGCAGATATCTGGGCATACGTGGTTGCCAAAGTGCTGAGCTTGACAGTTTGAGTTGGCAGCACAGATTTCTATTCACCTGGATTCTGATCAGCTATGAGTACAGAAAGAGTGAGCTCCTCTTGTCCTCTCTAGACTGCATGGTTTTACTTTACATAAACAGTTTGATTTCTGAAGTCCCAAGACATTACAGCTGACCCTTTGGCACCTACTTTAAAAAACCTCTGCTACTATTTCATGTTTTGCAAAGAGCAGGTTTGTCTTGGAGAATTCTGAGTAGCCATCCACAGCCTAGGGATTACACCAGAAAGTATTGCTGAATGAAGACTGTTTAAAAAACCTTTTGCCTTTTAAATCATTTATTTAGAGATGCAGTGAAAATGCCACAGTTGAATTTTAATACCTAGGCAACCATAGTTGTTTTTTTTTTTAAATGTTTAAGATGTTTTGAATCAGAAATCTTAGATACTGAACTTTAGTTTTAATCAAGAGAACAAACAAAAGCCTTTTTTACACATAAAAATGCTCCTAATTAAATGCTTTTGGAAAGTGGGTCAAGCTGAACAGGAACAAAGCACTCTCTTATTCCAAAGTGAGAGTGTTCACATATGGAATTATTCAGAAACAGCTCATAGTACTTTAAAATTCCCAGGCAGTGTTAATCTGTCTTATCTTTCAAATGCAGGCAAGCTCTATAGTTTTCCTTCCCCATTCCTATCATATTGCAAACACAAAACACATTGGATGTTAAAATTTTTCATTACTTGATTAGATTGTTATACCATCTTTGGAAGAAGAGGAGACTTGTTAGTGCATCTTTAATATTAAAAATGTTATTTTCACATGTGAGTAAAAGCAGTCATTATTTTGCATGGGAAATATACCTACTTATGGATGTACTCTTTTAGAAGATTATGTTGAATTCTTTATGATTTTTATTATTGGTAAATTCAGCTTTCTCAACATTGTAATATCTTTCCTTTATGTATATAATATCTCAAATAATATATCATCCATAATCCAGATTGTGGTTATACTATATGCAGTTAACTAGTCAGAGCTTCTCATTTTTATTTTTTTCCCAGAAATATGCAGAATGTCTGGTTTAACTTTCTTCATAATTCATTACCTGGCTTGGTTTGAATGTACTCAGTGGCTATCTCTATTCTTGGGATAGCTTTTCTTAATTTCTAAGAACACAAAACACGTGAAGGTATGCTGTGTCTCCAAATGGAGTTTAGAATATTACAGTACAATTCTTTCTATATAGGCAGAAAACCCTATGGATTTTAAAGCAAACCAAAATCTATAATTCAAAATACAGATGAGTGAATTCTAATGGCCTGGTTATTTGAGAACTGTTGCAAATATTTCGCTGATGAAGAGTCATCTGTATTTTCACTACTTCTCTGTATCATAGAGCCTTTTATTGGCTTATACAACCAGTTTTCACTATGATGTTGTATTTATTCAGGCTCTTATGAGGAACAAGGACTAAGAGGTTTCAAAGATTTAGTTCTTTCTTACTGTTTATCTGCACTTTCAGGTTTAAACTCTCCACTCACTTCCAGTCCTTTTCTTCACTTCTTTCTCTCTTTGGGACTTAAGTAGTACAGGGCCAGTGGTGGTGAGGCTCACCTGATGAGATTCTAAGGAAAAGAAATTATTTTGGGAGAATATTGGTCTGTGCTAGTAGATTTGAAGGTAAGAATTATAAAGTAGAGTGCAATAGCTGAGTACAAAATAGTTTTGATTATTTGAATAGAATTAAGCTTCTATTTATTATCCCTCTTGTTTAGAGGAGGGATCTTGTCTAAATGAGTTGTACTGCTCAAACACATGGAATTAGTCAGCTGCATATACCTAATAACTTTCTCTTCTGTAGCAGTAGCTATTTTGGCTATTGCATTTTCATTTGAACACTTTTGTCTTTATGGTTTATTTAATATAGTGGAAGAATCTGTAAGGGGTTGTGTTTTGTCACAGATATACATTTTTTCAATGTAAATTTACATTTGTGTAAATTCAAATGTAATGATCTGTCAATGCAGTTTTATTAATAACTTTTACAAGTAGGGCAATTACAATAAGAAATCTACAGATCAACAGTCTTCAGACTCTCTTTTAAGGGCTGGTTTCCCAAACAAATTTTGGTCCACAGTTCTGGTCCATAGTCTTTTGTGCTGTGAAGTATAACATGTATACTGAATGTATGTTACCTACCTGACTAAAAAGTGCATTTCATAGATGTATTATGTTGACAAGTCATTCTGTTTTGTATTAAAGGAGGGAGTTGTTATATATCTTGTGTATAAATAAAATTTACAAGTAAAAAAGAAAAGGTTTTAGGTCAATATCTTTCACAGGAATTTGGCTCCAGCATGAGATGTCTCCATTTCCAGTCATATGGAGTCCAGTGTCTCAGAGCAAAGTCAAGAAAGTGCAGGCTGAACTAAATGCTGCATTGAACAAGCCAGGCATCAACACCTCTCTCCCTTTCTTTGATTTTTTTAGTTAGGCGTGTCACCCGACTGGGATCCAAAGCCCAGTATCCTCTGCTTATGATACATGGGTACTTAAATCAGGTTTCACACTTTATTTTAAACAGGAAATACTTATTACGTGCATAGTTTGATTGCAAATGAAATCGGACATTGGGACTTTTTCATCTCCCAGCTTGAGGAAATTCAAGCCCCCAAAGGCTAGAAAAGCCACAAACGGCAGCTTAGCATGGAAGCTGAATGATGCACCAATGTTCTTCAAGAAGCTTAACCAGGGCAGCAGGGAATTCAGATATTACAGAGCCAAAGAATGAGCCCCACCCCTGCCCCAAATCAGACTCTGTAATCCTGTGATTATTTCTTGGAGTGTCACGTTCTATGGAGGTCACAGGCACAATGCTAAAATACCCACTGAAATCTTAATCTTGTGGCTGATGTAGAAAAGGGAGTGTCCAGTTTCTGGATCCTAAGCCCAGGCTGTTCAAACTGAGCCAGTTCTGAACATGACTATTTCTGCTACTGGACAATAGGAGAATATGTGGTGTTTATTCAGTTTCTGGATGCAGATGCATCACTCTTGGCTAAATGCTCTGTTTGATACTTGTCTTTTTTTAGTATACATACATACATACTCATACATACATGTTATATATATATGTCTCTGTGTATGTGTTTGCATGTTTGTGTATAATGCACATGCATGCATGTTTACTGTAAAGTGATGCAAAACACTCCTTTTAAGCAGCTCTTTTCTTGCTGAAATCCTTGTAATCAATTCAGCCACAGCAGTGGGTGATGTTCGTTCACATGGAGGAGGTTAAAAAAAGCGCAGCAGAGAAGCATTGAATACATGTGGGCTTGGACAGCCTTTGTCTATGTGACTTGTATGGTACCTTGACATATATCCAGGCTGCTTCCTACCAGTTGCACAGTAGATTCCCCTGTGATAGCCTTTGGATTGACTACAGCCCAGATGTTAATTTTCTCATATATTGTTAGTACATGATTCATTGAAATGTTCCTTTTCTTTGGAAACAGTTCAGAGAATCTTATACATGAACATCCACTGAAAAGAGCATCCTTTTTGACTGTTACATGTTTTTATCTTCTGTATGTGAGCTTATTTTTCAAGCTATGCTAGATTTTGCATTCCTACATAAAAGGTTTATTGTCACTTAAATAAAAAATTCATGTTTAGCATCATAATTTAAAAACATAGATAAATCCTATTTTATCAAGTAGTGTAAAATAGCAATTTAAAAATCGGAACAGATACTGGAGATGTTACCAGTGATTTCTCCTCTCTCCAAACATATTTATTATTGCTGAGGATGAAAACAAACATCTCTTTCCCTTCTCAAGGAGCTGTATGTTGTACAGTAAAGAGAAATTTTATGGAAATAAATAGAACAAGAACAAACAAAAGAAACTGTTTTACTTCACTAAAGCTGGCTTACACATGAGTACATTTTGTAAAGAAATATTTTTTAATACATTGAGGTAGAGAGAAAGAATTTGTTATTTCACTTTGTTGGTATTGTGTCCTCTTGTTGTTCACACTGCAAATGCAGAATCACATTCCCTTTTTTATGACCTTTATAAATACCACTGTGTCCTTGGAGTATAGAAATATGCAGGAGTGCCCACTCAGTTACTTATATTTTACTCAGTTAATACAAGCATCTCAGTCTTCCAATTCTTTAATTCCTTTTAGGAATGAAAATATTTTTCTTAAAATGGTACAGTTTTTGTACAAATAGGTAATAGGTGTTCATATATGAAACTAAAATTCCAGAACACACTTCCGTCATATTTCTAAATCTTAAAAACTGAGATTAAAAGGCAATAAGCATATTTCTAGATGAAGATTCACAAGGAAGTCTTCAAGGTGTAGTCCTAGCTGGCTTTTTTTTGAGGGCCTTTCAGTAAATCACTCCTAGCTGTTAGATCACTTCTGACTCCATAGTTTTCTAGGACTTTCAGATTATGCACTTTCAGTGTTCCAAATTTTATATTACATAGATATCACTTCTATATCTTTTTATGGAGATGTGATAGAAAATCACAATGCATAATCTTAGCTTCACTTTTTCTTGCTTTACTTTTTCTTCTTCCAAGTACACATAACGTTCAGATTAATTGTTGTCAAAAGTCTTATGTGACCTACAAATTCATTTACCAGTTTATTTTAAAATGCATATATTTTGATTTTAAATCTGTAAGCATATTCTGTTAATGTTTGAGTCTCTTGGGTAAGTCCTATAATTAGGTCTACATTATTTTAATGAACTCCAGTATTTTATCTCATCTGTAATTGAAGGCCAGTGAAAAACTGGCAGAACTATTTGTTTAAATCAAAATTAGGAGGCTGTTGATCTGTAGCAAAAGAATAGCTGGGTTCTAGATGAAGTGTCTGTTAACTTTGGGGCAGGACTTGATTTTTGTGTTACTTAGGGGGTTTTGAGAAGAATGTATGAAAGAAATAACAAGAATCTGTATGACTAACCAAAATGAGTTTAGTTCACAGTCATCTGAGAAAGCAAAAGCTGGCTGGCATTCCCAGTTCTCCTTTCCATTTAGAATGAGTTTTCTGCTTTGGTCTCAAGAAAATCTTGGAGCAGAATGGCATAAGAAATGAGTCAGTGTTTCTGCCTGTCCTGATCCTTCAGCAGAGACTATCTGGCACTTCTCTTTTGTGATGATGAATCTGGTAGATTCACACACAGGCAGTCATAGCAGTGTAATGCCTATTAGTTAAAATTACACCAGCAGTTATCCAGCTTTCAAGCCCGTGGTGTGTTTGTGATGTGTTGGTAGACCATATGCTAAGGGGTCAACTGGAAGTGATAAATGCAGATTATTCACTACACTTACTGCAAAGATATATTGATAATTAAGTAATATTTTTGTGCCTGTTTGTGAGATGTTTCAAATTCCATGCTCTTTTCCCCCTTTCTTTTCATAGTGTAAACTAAAGCAGCGATAAAAAAATGCAAAAGGAAAGAAACAGCTTTTTTAAATTACAGTCAGTAAATGATTGCTGGACTAAATGTTTACAATATTCAAGAATATGTGAGCTAGATCCTGAAATATTTTGCACTGTCCAATTTCTGTCTTTTTAGGCAGGTGTGAGAGCAAAGCTTTCCTGAAATAAGTTTCTTTTAACTGGTATACTCAGAAGAGCCCGTAACAGTTAAGTGCATTTGCAGTCTGAAAAAGGTTGTTCTTTGTCAGTTTTAGCCGAACATAGATTTGGGCTTCACCATGTACTTACTTCTTTAAGTGGCATTGTGTATGTCAGATAAAAGCCATGGTGCTGCACATTGATCAGATAAAACAATTCAAGCAAGAGGGTGGCCTGAAGGGGCCATACTTGGTTTCTGTATGAAACTCAAGGTGGAGAGCTGTTTGCTAAGCTGAATGGGTTTAGGTAGCCCAAAATGATGATATTCTGAGGAATCTCACAGATGTGTGGTGCAAGTGTGGGAAAGGAATATTTTGCCTGCTGCCAGTGGCCAAAACTGGGGCACTGGGAGAGAATTAACTGCTTGGCAGACTAAGCTGCTTTCTCATCTCATTGGCACAGAGGAAACTGGAATTCCTCCGGGCATTGACTTTGGCCTGACTTCCTGCAGGTTTTGTGTGTATATGCCAGTCAAGCACTTAAAATTGAGGATTTTCTGGACTGAACCTGGTCACTGGTCAGAGCATCCTTCTTTCTCCCTCCTCCATTGGCAGACCTTCTTTCCACTGTGGCTGATCTTTTTGAATGACTGTTAGCTGTGGAAGAAAGGGTGTATTTAAGTATATATTCAAATCTAGAGATTAATTTTCTGGAAGGTTTTGAGGTGAAATGAGTGATTTCAAAGGAAATTATTAATCCTTTTCTTTCAGAATATTTATTTTTTGTAGAATCTGACCAAAGAGATTGGTTGTGTTACATGTACTGCTTATTAAAGAAAATGGCAGCACACAAACAGATTTCAGTGAACCATATTAAGATGCAATCTAGCTAATGCCATCAAAACCTTATTAATTATGGTTTGTAAGTGCAAGTTGTACATGGATTCCTTTGGTGACTTTATGCTACTTTCGTTTTCCCCCCAATCAATCATAAAAAGTCTTTCATACAGCCTTAAAAACATACCTATAATGTACAGTAACCAGCATTGGTTCCTGCATTTCTGTTCTTTAGTGCTAAATATTTATTTGCACAGTACCAAATACCTCATTCACCTTTTCACTGGCATTCAGGAATAATATAGCAAAAGGTTGAAGAATGATGTAAAATACAGGGTGTTTGTTCTCACTAGAAAGTCAGAAAAAAAAAACAACCTGCGCTGTTAGTACTGATTTCTAGAACTTCAAAGAGCATAGGACATCTGTCTATTCAACATTTAATTTTTCTTCAGACTGTGGAAGTACATATTTAAGGAGCCTTCTGTGGTTGTACCAAAAAGTACTTCTAAAATAAATGAAAATTTCTAGAGAAAGGACCACCTTAAAAATCAATTCTGTCTTGACTTGCATTCTTACCAGCAGTTTTAATAAGCAGGAGAAAAGGAACTTTGTAATTTCTCAGAAAATTAACAAATGGACTCTGGAGTGCCAAATGTAAGAGATCAGGGAAAAGTTGCAATACTGAGGAGTGTTGCAACAGGAATGAAAAGGGGACTGCAATCAGGACCTCCCTGTGAAACCTTATGCCAGCTCATTCAGGGAGTTATTTATGTATTTAAGTATTCCAAACCCAAGAATAATTTTAGTAGAGAATGGTAATGAAGGGCAATACATCAAAAATAAAATACTGACTGAGGTCAGTGGCAGTAGCAGATCAGATACACAAAACTGTGGTACAGTGGCAGTGCATTTCAGTGACTTTCTTGAGAGTCTTTGACAGGAAAGAATATTAGTAATCACAATTATTGTAATTTCTTTTTTTATTTTTATTTTTTAAAAAGTGCATTCAATTTGCTTGTTCTATTGGAAAACTAACTTTGTTTTATTTTCAACAAGAATTGTTCTTCTAGTCTATGCACAACACTCAGTGTTCCAGAAAGACAATTTTAACATAATGTGATCAAAAATATATGCTCATTGCAAAAAAAATCTCACTGTGCTGGGTGCATAATGCATTTTATTTTAAATGAAAAAATTTGTCATGTTTGAATGGAGATCAAGGGAAGGATGCACAAGAACAGATCTTTAACTTCTTTTTCTTGGTAACAGGGTTTTCCATTTCTTCAAAATTATAATTTAGAAACACTACAAATAATCAGGAAAATAAAATAGTCAAAACAACATTTGAAAAAAAATGAAAGTCGTCTTTAAAAAAGGCAAACAATATAGTGATAATTTGTTGGAAATTAAGGTTTAGCAATGTAGATGTCAGAACATAATCATTAGACCCTTGCCACAACCACGTCTTACTACTGTTTAATTTTTATACACATAAGAAAAAACCCCCATCATTATTTTGCTATAGTAAATAATTTGGAAGTGAGAGAAATCTTTTATATTCTCCTTAAAACTTCTTTGGTGCCCTCACAGTCAGGTTAACTCTCAGCAAACCATTATTGGACAATAATAGCTGTCTTTAGCTACTGCCTGCTTCATGGAATTAAGAGACTGCATGCTAGGAACAGAACTCTTTTCAAGCCTTATTATCTCAGCTGTTCAGTTTGCCTTATTTCAGAGGAAAAATTATGTGAATACCAAAAATTTCCCCTTGACTTGTATTACAGTTTATAATTTATATTAAGATAAGAGAGTCAGGATTTTAAAGGGCGTTTTCTTCACAGTAACTAATGCATCCTTCAGTTTCTAGTCCTCGTGTTTTTATATATTCTTTAATCTTTCTTTTTCACAGAAACAGCAGGAACTACCTGAATATTGAATGAAATCAGTGCTTAGGAGGTCTCAGAGGCTTAGGCTAGTAAACTGAGCCTTGGGAAGACCCTGAAGTGTGAGGTGTACCTTGCCCCAGTTTTTTGCATTGTCATTGTCATGGGACTTATCTACAAGTCTCATATGTCAAAGGGGTACATTCTTGTACTGGCAGCCAGTATGAAGTCCATCTCATACACATCCCCTCAGTGAGGCAAAACACTTCAGGAACAGATGGGCTACCTAGGGACATATATACCATAGGTGGTCACATCCACTCTGCAAAGAAGGGTGCCATGATATGTTTGTGGTTTTCACCCAGAAGTGCTGTATGGCTTATTCTAAACGTGGCTCTGGATGCATTCCTGAGGGTAACAACTTGTACAGTTGACAGATTTGGTCTTGAGCCTTGCCCTCAGGTTGCACTTAAAATAGAAGGCAGGCTCATTGGTGGCTGGCATTCCAGCCTTTGCTGAGAGGCACAGTGCATTCCGGAAATGGAACTCACAGGAATAGTGATTTACAATGAATAGGAGCAAGATTCTCTCTCTAGAAGGCAGTGTTGTAAAACACATATTAGTGGTAAGAGTTCCCTGGAGGATTTAAACGTAGTTTTAAAAAGCATAGCTAAACTATGCATTCCTGTTTTATAATGCAAATGCCAACTCATTATCCTTTTTTTTTTTTTTGTATAACAAATGTTTCTAGCAATATTCTTAAACTATTGAAAGAAAATAAAATACTTGAAAATTAACTTAGGCTCATAATTTAAGCTTTTTCTCCAGAAAAATTGAATTGCAAGTGTTTTCAGAAAGACACAATTGGAAACTTGTTAGAATTATACAATGCATTACAAACCAAGTATCAGCAAGAAGTGTGAGCATAGTCTGCACTGTCAAACACAGTAGGAAAATGTTTGCATATTGGCAAGTCCAACAGATCATTTGTTTATCCCTGTTTTATCTTGCAAATGGGGACTGTAATTCTGATTTGGTAGGTGTTCCCAAAACAAAACTTATAATGGTATAGTGTCTTCTGCACTCTTATGTGCATGTATGTGTGTTTTTATACATAGGCTTGGGAAAAACTTAGGTTCTGAGTGCAGAAATACTTTTAAATTGAAATGCAGATCAGCTTTCCTCCTCACCCACTTTTTACATAATTTGCACCACAAGCATCATCTAAAAAAAGCTAGGCTCCTTCTGATCAGCTGAACAGTATTCAGGAGCATTAAGAAGGCTGAAATTGCCTCTGCTTAGAATGAATACATTTTAGTTTCTCCTAGTCTTTATCTGCTGTGAGGAGAGAGTCTTTCCAAGATTCAAAACTATAATTTCTACTTGGTGGAGGCCAATAGTTCTGTTTGCTGGTTTTGTACCACTTTGTTTTGGCTAATCTGAACAGCCATTCTTGATAAAGGATGGCACCTTGCAATTCCTTACCTGGAAAAATTCTACCCCTCAGTTTCAATCCCAAGGTGTCCTTCAGTTTCTCTGCCTCCCAACAGAGTCCCTCTGCTGTAACTTCTGTCAAAAATGTACTTTGTGTATCTCACCAAAATGTCAAGAGATATCCAAACTCCTTGAGTTAGCAAAGCACTGGAAATGTGATCAGACCCACTTTTGTTACTGAATATCATATTTAGAATATTTAAGATGGACCCTCTCCAGCTCTGGATAGGTGGTCTTGATGGTCTCTACCCTCATCTTGGAAGTTAGAGCACATAGAATGATGGGGCCAGTGTTAAAAGGCCAGGGTCCTCCTTGAATCTTCTGTTTTTTCCTTGTACCCACATCCGTGCTTATGGATTTTGTTAATTTTGGCTAAAAGATGGCTTGTAGATGGATGAAAGAGATTTATCACTGGTTGTGATTTTCCAGAATTGCTTAATAGAGTATTGTCATCCTGATATCCATGGATTGCCAGGACTGCTTAGAAATTGATCAGTAAGGACTGTGGTTATTGCCTGTTTTAACAGAAGGATTCTTGGGTTTAAGGACAAGAGGACTTCGTGCTTCTTATGCTACTTGGTTAAACACACTTGTTGGAAGGTTGAGAGCACCAGGAGTTCTGTATTCATTTAGGTACTACACAGATATGATCTGTGTATATAGAAGGAGATTATGCTTACATAAAACTGGAAAATATGTTAATGTTTGTTGTGTTACTTGAACATTTTTGGTTGTTTGTTTTTTTTTTTCCAAGTTTTTTTTGGTTGAGAATATTTGGGGAGGTTTGCCTAAAATGTTGCCTGTCTTCGATACTGTTCACTCTTAGAAATACTTTCTCTGTGCTTTGATGACTGTCTTCACTTATGCCCTGTAGTATTCATGTTTAATTAATTTATGTTGTAGAATATGGGTCATGTTCTTTCCTTTTTGCTCTGGGTTAGGCTGACAGCATCTCCTCAAGTGAGGCAACTACACAGCTGAAAGGAATTTCATTGAATATAGAACTTAAAAATTGTTATAGTTATTAAAAAAACTTGTATACTGTCTTATTTTTTAAATTTCTCCTACTGAAAGATAATAATTCTTTAAACAGTAGGTGATCTAATTATTGTTAATAACAAAGTAGTAATGGAAAAGAATAAAAATTACCACCTACCAACCTTATGCATTGTTTTTGAATATTACATAGGTTAAAGACAATTCTAATTTTATGAGGAACCATGCTTTACAAATTTGTTAAATATATTACACTTGTTCTTCTGAGATAAGCTGACTTATCTCTGTAAAAAATATGAAATATTCATAGGATTTTCCAGTCTGAGATTCTTACTTTTGGGAAAACAAACATATAATTTCTTGAATCAAACTGAGTTTGAATATGAAGCAGTAGACATTTTTGTGGAGAGCTTCTGCCACTGGTTAAACTAATGGCTTTATTGAAAGCATGTCATATGAACTAGAACATTTTAAAAGTGCAGGTTAGTAATAGCAGAATTCATACCTTCATCTGTGTGGTAACTGGATTCTTTGCTCATATGTAAGTATTAGTCTTTATAATATAAACAAGAATAATAAAATAGTCATCTGAGCCTTGTATTTTATTTCATCAAAGTGATGAGGAGAAACGTGCATGCTTTATCATCCTTCATATTATTATCAAATGTTGAGAACCATTGCTCTCACGGGATGTCTGTAATGTTGCTCAAGTGTCAGTGACTGCAGGTATCACCAGAGGAGGTGTGCAAGATTAGGTCTTTTAATGGAAAGTAATTGTGGATTTGGTTTCTTCTGATTTATTTCTACATTCTGAATGTTAAAAAAAAATTGCTTTCAAAAGCAAACCAACTGCAGTAATGAAAGGCTGGTTTTCAAATGCACATGGGTGATCTCTCAGTGAAACACCATGGTTTTCCTGGATCTCCTGAACAGGAAATTATGTTGTGGTTCAACCCCAGCCAGCAACTAAGTACCACACAGCTGCTCACTCACTCCCTGTCCACCCCCACCCATGGTGGGATCGGGAGAACAAACAGAAAAAAATTAAAAGCTGTAGGTTGAGATAGGAACAGTTTAATAATGGAAATAAAATTGTTGTTGTTGTTAGTAATAATAGTACAAAAAGAGAATAATAAAACCCACTGACAAATGGATTATCAGCCTTTCCCCAAGCAGCTATTGGTGTCTCCCAGCCAACTCCCCCTGCTTCATATACTGGGCACAACATTCTAGAGTCTGCAATATCCCTTTGGCCAGTTCAGGTCAGCTGTTCTGGCTGCACTCCCTCCCAGCTTCTTGTGCACCTGCTCGCTGGCAGAGCATAGGAAACTGAAAAGTCCTTGACTTAGAGTGAGCACTGCTCAGCAACAACTAAAACATGAGTGTGTTGCCAACATTGTTCTCATCCTAAATCCAAAACACGGCACTGTACCAGCTGCTGAGAAGAAAACTGAACTCTATTCCAGGACAGTGTGCAGGCTTTATAGTTTGTAATCTGGCAGTTTCTATGTACACCTGCATTCCTTCATTACTAGCCAAATGATAGAAGATCTGTGGGATCATGTTTTGCTTATGTGTATGTATGTATTATCTGCCCATTACAACCTTACCTTTAAAAGTTGTTGCCAAATTTCTGGTAAATTAAACAGATGTAGAAGTCTCAAAATATTAAATATCTACATGTTAGCAGAAATACACATCCAGATAGAAGAGAGAGATATTTTATTAATTGCCACAATGAAGCAAAAATAGCAGCGTGAACTTAAGTTTTAAGAGCCACAGGTCATGAGGGACTCTTGTCATTATGAATGGCTTACAATGGGTCAGTCTTCTATATGAGTTCACTGGACACCAGAGAACTACTTCTCAGCCACGTCATGTACATTCCTTGTTGTCCAACAGAACAGCTTGTGCTGACAGTTAATTGCAGCAAAAGCTGGGATATTCACAGATTTACCTTGTAAGGATGCTTTGATAGCGAAGAGTATGTGAGCACCCCAAGAGTGTTTGTCTGATTCCTTTAAAATTAAAGGAACCACAAGACAAAATAAGTAGAAAGCTGGGTGGTTTTGGTTCTAGTAAGTAGAAGAATACTTTAACAAAATTTATGTATTTTCATTTGCTTTTATTTACATGCTTTGGAGGAATAGACTCCGTTTGCCAAAGCCATACAGGCTGTGCTCATTTACTGTCCTTTCTCACTGTGTATACCAAACTTTCACTCTTAGGTGTTTTATCATTTATTTACTTTCAAGTAATTAATGACTGTGTTGAGTAATGTTAGGACTAATACTAATCCTTGTAGGACTGCCTTTGATTCTTTTTCATCTTTAATCACTAACTGATGTTGCATCTTGTTAGTATTTTATTACCTTAGAAAATCCTAAGTTTGCTACATTCACCAGGTAACCTTCATCACCCACACTTGTAGTACTCAAAGTGTTGAGAAGGAAGACTAGTAACCTGGAGTGAAGGTGACCGGGTCTATTCCTTCTGAAGTCGGTGGCAAATCCCCACCACACCCAGAGCGATAATCCCAGTTTGTTTCTCAGCATCTCAGACTAGGGCTGCTGTGCCACTCCTCCAGCTGCTTGAGCAGCTTTTTTCCTGCCTTAGTCTTATAACTTAATTTTTTCCTTACGGGGGAAAGAAAGAGAGCCGATATATTGACTCTAAATACGTAACTTATATACATAATATGTCCTCAACTGTATTTCCTCCCGTTTCTCAGCACACCGTTATGGAGCGGAGGGGAGCAGTGGTGGCAGGGGCACTCAGCCACACTGGCCGGTGCCGTATTTAAGGAGGCCAGACGGGTGCCTACATTTTCTAGCGCCCATCCCTCTCGTAACGTCAGGACGGGAAAGGGAAGATCTGTCTTTAAGCAAATCGGATGCCAGGGAGGTAGGCACAGGATTCCAGTGATCTCCGAACCCTCGGGCTGCGGCTGGGGCTGGGCTGGCGTTTGGACTGGGGCTGGGGCTGGTGCTGGGATTTGGGCTGGGGCTGATGCTGGGATTTGGGCTGGGGCTGGTGCTGGGCGGGGGCTGGCGGTGCCGTGCCGGGGGCGGGGCGGGGCGGGGCCGCCGCTCAGTCCCCGTCTCCCGCTCGCTTCCCGGGCGGAATAAGCAGTTTTCGCACGGACCGCAGCCCGATCTGCGGGTTTTGCTTAAGGTGCACGCAGAGAGGACGAGGGAGAGGCTGAGGCGGCCGGTGCCATGGGCCAGCTCTGCTGCTTTCCCTTTTCCAGAGGGGAGGAGAAGATCAGTAAGTGCGCGGCGGTGCGCGGCGCTGGCTGCCGCCGCCGCGGGGAGGGAGCTGCGGGAGAATTCCTGCGGGGTTTTTCCTTCTGGAAAATTAACTGATTGCTTCTTAGAGAAGGGGTTGAGACAAATGACGAAAAATTTCCACGAAGTAGATGAAGATTTTCTTCTAATAGAGATCAGTAATTAGGTCTGATTTTGTTTGTGAGCATTCTGTCAGTCCATTTCTGTAGGCTGGTGTAGCCAAAGTGAGTATTTTGATTTTCCTTTTTGGCAAGTGCAGTTTAGAGTGAGAGATGAAAAGGTTTTGATGTTGTAAGCATGTGCATGTTAATGGTAAAACTCATTAGCAACAGATAGAAAGAATGGAGATTTTTGTTGATGTCAATGTTGACGAATGACAAAGGATTTCCATTTGGGTGTTGGTTGGATGTGTAGTTTTAAGGTGACCAAGTGAGGGAACAGTCACACTTTATGTATGGGTCTGGTAGTCTCTGGTTTTGCTTTCAGTTGAGTAAATATAAGTTGAATTAGAGGGAACAGTTCTGATCTCTTTATCCTTTGGTGTACTGAGTCAAGCTAGCTAATTTGACTGGAATGCTGTTTCTGTTAAATGCTGTGCTGAAAATGATGTTTGTCCTAAATTTGGTTACACAATAAAATATTTACCCTCCACTTCTTGCTCAGTGAAATATTTCCAACCTTTCTTCTAGAAGATGCAGCCAAATTTCTGTCACATTGTGTCTGAAATCAGTTTCAACTAAAATCACATAATTCATTAGCTCTAGGCTAGAAAATCCACTTTTCTAATCTGGTTTATATTTCATTCTTGTTGCTCAGGAAGCTGTCTAGGCATAAATAAAGTGAGAGTTTATACCATCAATTAAGCAATAAATGTGTCTACCAATAGTGAAAAAAAACTAGAAGACAGCCTCAAGAAGATGAGTTGGCAGTTATTTTAAAATGTTTTTCCTTCCTAGGTCATGGTATTAGGGTAAATGTTACAAATTTTGCATTGGGGAAATGACCAGGAACATTTTGTATTTCAAAACTATTTTTTCATCTAGCCAGTAGAGAATGTCTGTATGTGAAGAGCAAGTAGGTAGTGCATCTCACTTCTAATATATGAATAGGTGAAGACAGACAACAAATACAAATTGAGGGGTTTTTTGACAGAAAACAAGAGAAAGAAAAAAGCATTATATTCTTCTGCTTCCTGCTTCTTTCAGTCCCCTCACTTCACTGCTTTTTAACTTTTCTTCTGCCATCACCTGTCATGCACCAGATTTCATTGTATGTGCTCCTGTGAGTGACTGGAACATACACTGAATACATCATTTAGCACAGCATGACCTCAAACTACAAGTAGTCAAAAAAAAATCATTCAGGAGATGTCATTATTGATGTGCAAAGTCACAAAGGCTTTTGAAAGATGTCTGCTTTTGGCATGTAGCAACTGAAAGGTGTGGCATAACCCCTTGAGCATGTGGAAAGGAAAAAATGGGTAGTTATAGGATAATGGGAATCTGAAGCAAGGAGATCTGGCTATGAATGAGGTAAGAAGGTGGTGTCTGAAATGGAGAGGAAAAACGTAGATGTGGCACTGTTTTACCAGTGTTCATGGGGGAGTAACATGCCTGAGCAATCTTTAAAAGGGAAAGAGAGAGGAAGTATAGGATGAGCATGGTGAACGTGATTTGTTTTTCCCTTAGTTCAGCACTGACTGGAGAAAAGAGAGAGAAGGGAAATGGCTTTCCTCTCATCTGGCCCCCCTCCTGCTCTTCTGCCACATCTGTTTCTCCCTCTGTGCACTGGGGGGAAGCACTGCTGGGCATCTAGTATGGCTGTGCCCCAGCCAGACAGGCAGTTTGAAGCTGTCCATGTGTAAGAGACAGAAGGGAGTGTGTCTCACATCCATTTTTCCTCTTCTTATCATGTTTCCATTGTGACCTCTAATTGTGTTTGGAAATTAATCCAGGCTTTTTATTACCACTAAATTATCCTGGTTAGCAAACATGTAGGTGCAAATCACAATCGTGGTTGTTGTACACAAGAAACAAAAAGTACATTATAAAGGTGCAAGCATGTGCAGTGAACAGCAGCTCACGATGCTACTTGACTCATTTAATTTCAGTCACATTGAAAATAAAAATGTATGAACTTCATTATGGTTTTCCTATAAGTTTTGTTTCAGCTGAGGTGCCTCAAGTTAACTCAGCTGACAAATGCCAGTTATTGAGTTGCTGAGGGTTTACTCCTTATTCAGTAAGGAAATGTTTTCATTTCCTGTAAGGTGTAGTTTCAAGAAGTGTTGTAATTATATTATCTGGTATTGTTGCATATTACATCTTTGTGTTGAGTAAGGTGAAAGCTCACTGCTTTCATGGTGTACTTTTTAAAATTTGAATTTAGATCTATTTCATATCAAATGTGGATTGAATTTAGCTTAAACTCGTTGACTAATCTGCTTTGTTAAAGAAAATTAACCTATCTTACTTTAGAAATTAATAGGTGCTTATGACTGAAACGTGCCAAAGTGCTGACAAGTGGAAGCTGAGTTGTGTTACTAAGTTTTAACAGCCATTTGCTTACATCTTTTATCCACACACAGTTATGTATTTCACATGCCTTTCTATTCTCTTCAAATTTAGGTATAGCTGTGGAAAACATTTAGCCATGTTTTATGGTTGTGGTAAGATCATAAGAGTGGTTGTGTGGACCAGATTTAGGATCTGTCTTCCTAGTACATACCTAACAAAGCCATTAGAAAAGGGCAGGTGTATAAGAAGGTATTTCCTCAAAATCAAGCTCTAATGCTGCAGCAGTTCAAGACTTGTGAATTTGTGAAGCGGGGTGGCATCCTTGATAATTACGAGTCTTTAATTATTTTTTCCAGTCTCCTCTTGAATCCACAGAAATTTTTAATATCTGTACTATCTTCTGCAAGAGGCTTTATGGATTAAATATGGTTTTTGTAAAGAATCTTACTAGCCATGCCAACCAGTACAATTTTGTTTACTGGTTAATAAATAGACAGTTTTGCTGCCACACTTGGAAGAAATCAATTCCCAGAGTGTACTCTGGGTAGTGGAGAGCTAGGGTATTCTGCAATGAAAGAAGGAAAAAAGTATCTCTTCTCACCACTGATTGTGGGATAGACACAAGTAAAGCATGAGTAGAAACTGTTAAAACTTAGACATGTAGGACCTTCACAGCCTATTCTTTCAGTTGTGTTAGTGGATGATCATGTAGCTACTCTAAGACTGAGAGCTTTCTACAAGGATACAGACGCTCAATTCAGCATGTTAAGTTCCAGTGAAGTTGGTTGGAGTTTCAAAATTCAGCTCACAATTTTCAAGGAGGGGCTTTTCAAAGAGTATATATTTCAAATAAAGATTAGTGTTTAGACTAACAATTAATTCTTTTTATTTCTGAGATAAGGAATTGCCTCCATGATAACCCTGTAGTTAGACCTTGTATGGATTTGCTTATGCCAATGCTCAATAAGTGCTTTTTCATTTTGGAAATCATCTCAAATGATCTTTAACTGCTTTTTTAAATGATCATATTGTAAGTTCATTTCTGGTCTAAAGTTGTTTGTTTTAACTTCATAGCATGACACTTTTTAATCTGACATGAAAGAAAGGACTTTACAAAATAAGCATCATTACACCTCATTATAGCTGTATATGTGGTAGCCCACTTGCTACTTGATGGGAAACCAAGGATCAGAGATTTTGTTGTACTGGACAGAAATTGTTTAAAAAGGCTGATAAATATTGAGTGTATACAAAATTCCCATATTATACAATTACTGATGTGAAATAAGACAGGTCATATAATCAAAATAGAACATGAAACTTACTTGCATTCTAAAAAATGTGATTCCCAACTTAAAAAGGCCGAGCATAGCAATGTGAGCACTTTTGCATGTTTTGATTTAATAAGATTAAACAATTTATTGTTTGATAACTATTATAAATAGATCAAGAGCAGCCCTGCTGAGAAGGACTTGGGGATGGTGGTGGATGAGAAGCTGGACATAACCCAGCAGTGGTATCTGTAGCCCAGAAATCCAGTTGTATCCTGGGCTGCATCCAAAGCCGCATGGCCAGCAGAGTGAGGGAGAGGATTCTGCCCCTCTGGTCTGATCTGGTGAGACCTCACCTGGAGTGCTGCATCCAGCTCTGGGTCCCCAGCACAGGAAGGACATGGACCTGTTGGAGCAAGTCCAGAGGAGGCCACCAAGATAATCAGAGAGATGGAGTACCTCTCCTGTGAGGAAAGGCTGAGAGAATTGGGGTTCAGCCTAGAGATGTCTTTGGTGTGACCTAATTGCAGTGTTCCTGTACCTGGAGGGAGCCTACAAGAAAGATGGAGAGAAACCTTTCACAAGGGCATGTAATGACAGGACAAGAGGGACTGGCTTAAAACTGAAAGAGAGTAGGCTTAGATCACTTATTCGGAAGAAATTCTGTACTGTGGCAGTGGTGAGGCACCGGAACATGTTGCCTGGAGAAACTGTGGATGTTCCTTTCCTGGAAGTGTTCAAGGCCAGGCTGGATGGGGCTTTGAACAACCTGGTCTAATAAAAGGTGTCTCTGCCCATGGCAGGAACTACATGATCTTTAAGGCTGCTTCTAACCCAAACCATTCTATGATTTCATTATTATATACTACTACTCTTAGTTCATATTGGATATAATGCAGGTAAATAGTTGTGGAGATAAGTAAATGAACACAGGGCCTGGGGCTCTGTAGCCTGTGCAGAGGAACTGGGCAAGCTGGCAGGTTTCAACACACAGCCCGACCAGTGACATGCAGTCCAGATCTTTTGGGCCTGATCAAAAATTATCCAGCTATATCAAATTAGGGATTGGGTTTTGAGGGCAAAGCAAAGTTCAGTGAATGGAATGCAACTACTTTATTTAAGTCTTAAACTGATTTTGAAAATCCTGAAAGTTATGTTTTCAAATAAATTATTTGGTCAAATTTGCAGTTTGGTGTAAGTTATTATGATTTATTTTTCATTTACATAGCTGTAGTACAAAAGTTGCATTGTTTGGCTTTCTGTCATGAGAGACAGCACAGCTTTGCCTGCCACAAATAGTGAGTCAATCCCCGCTGTTAAACAGGCCTTGTACATTTGCCAGGTTGTCCAATACTGATTGCTCTCTGTCCTGCAGGTTGTGTCCTTCTCAGTTCTCTTTTGTGAGGTTTAAACTCTGACTTGCTCAAAGTGGTACCTGCGCTGGTACTATAAAGACACTATTCTTTTCCCTTCTTCTTCCTGAAATGTGAAAACACACTCATCAGCTGAAGTTGATGAGTCCTATTTATACTCATTCTCCAGTGCTTCTATTCTGCCTTGCCAGTCTCCCTGTGTGATGTTGTTTCTTCACTCCTACACATACATTCACACAAGATATACACAAAGAGGTGCATGATGTGGATGAAAAAAACAAACAATTTGAAGGAAAGGTGAATTCCTCAAAATGACATTTTGAGTAACAGCTAGGTGTTGTTTGTCTTTTTCCCTCACAGAACTTCACAGTGCCTGTGATTAGATTGCTAAGATTGTTTCCATTCTTTATGAGAAGAAAAGAATGAAAATTTCGCAGTCTAAGCCAAAACTAAATGTTCAGTACTTACCATGTCAAAGTTGAAAGTTACACAAGTCTTCCTTCTCCTGCAACCAACATTAGGTTTGATGGCCAAGGCAATAAGCCCAACCAGCGTGTGGAGACAGCCAAGACTGTCATTAGTGTCAGTAGAATCATGAGTATATTACATGGATGTCCATTCTTGGGTCTGACAGTGGCTGTCAAAAATAATCGCTCAGTAATGCGGCTAGACTGGTAAGAGAACTGTACACAGTAGTGAAGATAAAGAGAAATTTAAAGAAAATCTAGAAGAGAAAATAAGGTGTTCACCTTCATTGCAAGGTATCAAGGAGAGGGATGATAGAAGAACAGGCTTTTAAATTGGAGCAATGATATTTAAGAAAACCTTCAGAAGTGGATGCCTCTTTTTGGCCTCAAGAATGAAGAATGTAGTCATCTTGAAGTAAAGAGGATAAAAATACTGGTGACTGTGAAATTGGGAAGTTTTTAAAATTGTGTTGGATGTTTCCATATGTCTTAGGGAATCCTCCTTGAAAGTAAAATATCTCAGCATATTTGGGGTTGTTGGTTGGACTTTTTTAATTAATAACTACATTTAGAAAATAGTCCTACATGATATGAACATATATTGCTGTATTTTCTTCAGTGTCTGATTGATAGTAATTTTAGGTGGCATTTGACTTTAATTGAAAAGTGGAATTTAATGGTTTTTTTCCTCACTTTGTGTTTGATACAAACATATGTAAATCCAAACTTAAATCCTATCAGCATATATGGTCTGTGTAAGGAAACTAAATTAGCTTATAGAATTTAATTTTTATACCAGTTTTTATTTGGGTATTAGGAATTTTGAAACACAGATTTTTTATTTTTTTTTAAATAGGCTATGTTTTACTATTTCACCAGTATGCTGCAGATTGTCGTGATCTATAATCTATTAGATTACAAAAATTAGGCTCCCTTCCACCTTCCTGACAGGATATTTTGTATAAAATGAATTGCAGCTAGAAATTCCAGAGATGGATCAAGTTAAATGTGATTGCCTTGTGATTAGGTTATGTTACTGATGGCGGGAAAAAGCAGAAGTGTTTATTATATAATTTATTTACAGATATGACAGAACTGCTTCTTTTCCTGAAAGAAAACATCAGCCAAGTCAGGGAGGTCTGTAGTTCATCATCAAAAAAAGGCCAGGTTAATCTGTAGCTGTTCTAAAATACTGAAAATTGTGCCTTCCACTAAAAGTCTAACCTTTATATAATATGCACTTATGTATGAAATGAGGATGTATCTGGGGCTGAAGGCGTTATTTGGAATCCTATTGGACACAGTGATCCATAACTACAGTGTGCTGAGAAACTTCAGGAGAGGCCTTAACTAAACCTGTTCGTACTAAAGGACTTGAATAATAACCCATGAGAAGAAAGGAACAGATTTAATTTCATTTCAGCTATAACAAGCAGAAGACCAGGGCTAGCTAGGTGGGACAGGTACCAACACTTCTCTTGATCCCAGCAGGAGATGAGAAAGGAAAAAAATACTGGAGTTCAGAAGACCCTGATGAGAGACTTCGAAATGGAGATGGGATTGCTAAAATTGGCTCCATGTTGATGGAGTTGGAACTGTAATAAACTTAATGATCACTTTTCATAAAAAGTGTGTTGTCAGAGAACCATTCTCCTGTGAATTGTGACTGTGTAGCAAGATGAGAACTGCCCAGGTCCTGTGCAGCGGCTGTTACTCTAATACATTTTTTCCTGTCTTCCACTGATGCCAGTGGGAGCCAGTTGCAGAAAATGTCTGCAGTGGTGGTTAAGATCTTTCAGCTTCCATCCAGGATGTTTTTATAGGCACTGTGTCATTGTGTGTTGTATCTAGACTGTCCATTATCTTAAGTGTTCAAGGGTAAATAGTCTATCTTACCTTCAGCATAATTGCCAAACCATCACTTTCCATTGATGGAAAAAATAAGGACCTTTTTGGCTATCAGGTGACACATATTTTGCAGAAGTATTTGCATAGAAGTATTTCCTCCTATATTGTTGAAATTGTGTTTATTTTCCACATTGAGGCCAAGTGCTCTATCTTCCATGCGCATGATGAACGGAAGATAGGAATTTACTGTCGATACCTCTGCAGTTGTATTAGGTCCCAAACATATTGGGAAAAGTGTATTTTTTATATCAGTTTGAATGACTGGTGGGGGGGGATATACGTAATGTAACTGTTGTATTTTGTTTTCACCCTCACTATGATTTCAGTCCTCCTTACCCTGATGGGGGAGTTGGGTGATCTTTGGATAAGACTACCAAGGTGAAAACTGGCAACACTTGATATTTTGATGATACAGGCATACACCTGCCTGTAGTGTGTGAGAGATTGCTACAAGCTGCCATCTTTCATAGTGAGTTCTAACAGGAAATATGTGATCACGTGCAGTACTAGTTAACCTGGCTTCTTACAGAGAAATGTTGATAGAAACAAAATTACTATGCTGGCAGTTGTTAGATAGGCAAAACAATAATGGCTCTATGACCATAAAACCCCTTTCTCTTCTAGATTAAAAAGTGCTGACAGGAGAAGTTGCAGATCCCACAGAATCATTGCTGCCACCATCCCTGGTCATATACGCTGGTGATATGTGCTGTGTGGACTGATCCATAGCAGAGCAGGTTTTATGTGAGCACCTCTTTATTAAAGGCAAAAACACCCAGTGAGGTTAAATGCTTCTCCATCATTAGCTGACTAGCCTGGGTTATTTTGTTTGAAGTGAATTAAGGAATTTTCAAAAACCCTGTTACCCTGATGGTAAGGGTCACATAGCCACAATAGCTTATTCCATTGTATGACTGGATCTAGGGAAGAGTAATACACAAGAAAATTACACAGGCTTAGTTTTGCAAGGTGCTGAGCGGCCTTGATACCTTGTGAACATATGCACATGTGGAGATGGCTTCCTGCTGCCAGTAGACCATGCTGGGGTGGCAAGGAGTTGAAGCTTCTGATGCATGTGGGAAGGGCTAGCAGTGTGGGAAGAGGAGGCACTGACCAGAAAAGGTGGTTATGATGTCTTTCTCAACTGAGTGTACTGCTCCCTTGGTGAAATGAAAGGGTTTTTACTGGGTCTAGCATAATAAACTCTGCTTCTGTACAGATTGATCCACTGATATGTGTGGATCAAACATTAAATCATGTCAGATGGGTCAGCCTTCCTGCTAAGTTCAGTGGTCTCAGGACAGTGAAGTGGTGTCTCTGTACCTACCCTGGACTCAAATGGAGAAAACAAGGAAGACCTGCCTGGTTGTAGCTGAGTGCTTTTCAGAAACTGCTGCAAAAAATAGTCAGAAGGGTAAAGCTCTGAGAGGTGTATGGACTATATATCTCCCTTTAGCCACCCCTCCCAGTTGTATTGCCTCATGTGGCTGCTGCTCCTCAGGGTAAAGTGCTGTACTTCTTATTGGTTGGCTGACTTCCAAGGTCCTGAAGCATTTATCACATTTATATTTCCCAGGAAGGTTATCTTCATATTTATATGCTTTCCCATCCACCTCTGATCTGCAAAGCTATAATTCAGAAATGAGTTTATTGACAAAGAAATGATTGTTAGTTAATGCTGGTCTGGAAATGTTAAGAGACATGGCAAAAAACTTTAAAACTGATACAAGTGTATACCTAATACCTGCTGTGAAGGGCATTGTATGGATTTTTTAGGTAATCACTGTTTAGTCCTGTTAGTACTTCAGTAGATGACTCTGCTATGGGACTTTTCATTGAGCAAAGACGAGAGACAACATTAAAATTGTTTTGTTTTCAGCTGAAGGCTTCTTTGCAGATATGGGAACCGAGCCAGTGATCCCAGTGAGTCCACACAAAGGTCACCACTGCTGGAGCTAGTCAGCAACTTGTCAGGCTAACAGAAGCTGCTGGACGAGGGGGTTGTGGTTGTGAAGAATGCTCTATTAGTTATACTATGGTTATGCAGTTTTCTGAGTGGAAATAAAACTCAGATAGAGGTGATGATGAGTACCAGGCACTATTGCTGCTTTTACATGTATAACACTGTAAAGGAAAGAAAAAACAATCCTCTCTCAAGCAGAGGGACCTTTCTTAAAATATTTGTTTTACTGCACATTGATGTAATTAATTCTTTCTGTGATTTGGTCTCTTGCTTTTTCTCTCTATTTTAAAATGTGTGGCCAAATAATGTTTTAGTACACTTGGCTACAAGGTCAGACAATCCATGTGAAGAAATAATGCCCTGAAAAGTTGCTTATATGGAGAAGTTTCTAACTGTGACATAAGCCAGACATTTTGTTCAATGTTTCCAGAAACTATTTAATTCAATAAAACCCCATTAATAAAATCAGCAGATTCCAAAGGAGTAGCAGTATTTTCTTAATCTCCTTACTGAGCACACTGATGCTATGTCAGTTAAATTGATTGACAAAAGTTTGGGGAGACAGGAGGCTTCCATAGATGCAGAATTGAGCCCTGAATTTCTGAGGTGATATAGATATCAGTTTAAATTCCATCCACCATAGGTCATTTCCTTGCCTTGTAAAGGGGGAAAAAATCCCAAGAATTTATCCAAACACCCCAGTGTTTGGCAGTCGGGAAAAAGAAGCTTTATGATGATTTGGAATATGAGCAAATTCTTCTGCAATCACATTCAAATAGCCCTGAGCATTACTGTGGGCCACCAGCTGCAGTGGCAGATTACAGCTGAAAGTTGCATTTAAAATTCCAAATTGACCTGCTTCTTGGTTCAAAAAGCCAAACAGACCAAATAACAGTGAATGCAATTTCTCATGGGGATAAATCTTTCAAATGAAATTAGTTTGTTTTGTAAATCTCCTGCATAAAGTTAGACAAAAAGCTTGAATAGAAGTTAATAACTCTTTTAAAATATACTGTAATGGTTAATTGCTTTTGATCTTTTATAAATGGGTAATAACTGACAGTTAACTATTGTCTATCAATTTGCAACATAACACAAATAAGAATACATGTTGCTTTTGCCCACAGATTTATTTCTG
This sequence comes from Pardalotus punctatus, assembly GCA_013400915.1. Classification (NCBI taxonomy): domain Eukaryota; kingdom Metazoa; phylum Chordata; class Aves; order Passeriformes; family Pardalotidae; genus Pardalotus; species Pardalotus punctatus. Next base: position 36,276 of record VZTX01005208.1, on the reverse strand, counting down.
CATAATAAAAATTATCCTTTCCTTGTAGTGATAAAATCTCAGAAAATTTTCCAATATCCAGTAACTGAACTGTTAATTTCAATAATGTTTGTATTAAATAAAAATAATAATTTCAATAATACTATACCATTTAGTACTGCAGTGCTTAGAAGCTAAAAGGATGCTTCAGCTGGAATATTCAATTAGAAACAAGCTAACAGTGTTTAAGGATTTTTGCTAAACATGCTAGTAAAACCATGAGAGTAAAACAGATTAACTGGGGCATGAATCAAGCAGTACTGAAAATGTCAAGTGAAACCCTTAGCAGCAGTAAGCAGGAATAGTGCTGATTTATACCAACCAAGGACCTGGCCTGCCAAGTGTCATGGCTGTGACAGTGCACTGGCAGCCCTGGAGTCCCGAGCTGTGGTGAGATGGATGAGAATATCAGCTAGCCCATTTAAAAGCAGACCTTCTATAAATAATATCAGAAAGATTGGTTCAGATGGCAAGCCAGCAAATTGCCAACTCCATCTGGAATCGTCTTTCTAAGTACACACATAGCAAGGGAAGGAGCCTGGGTAAAATGCTGTTTGTGCAGCCCTGGGCATTAAAAACCAGACTGGTAGTCTGCTCCCTTGGCTCTTGCAAGAGACTTCCAACATGATTTCTTCAAGTGAGAGTGAGCCTGGAAAGAAAAAAAGATCACTTTTAAATCTGCATTTACACTAGTTTGTCCAAGCAGTGTACTGCCATCCTATATCCTTTTTGGGTTTAAAAGGGAGAAAAAAGGCCAAAATACAAACGTACATAAACATGTCTTGGGTGAATTGAAGAGGGTAATTTCAGTGATTGTCCTATATGCAGATGTTCCACTTAAGAAGAGAAAGTGTATGGGATTTCTTATATTTCTATAAGTATGCAAGTTGTTTAACATAATTGCTCATTAGTGGAAAGTACGTTTGGTACCCCCCCCCCCCCCCCAATACACCTAGATATGAGATATTCTGTTCTGTCTCCTAAGCTGTTAGTATGATTTGAAGAGTATTTGTTAACACCATTGCCACAGCAAAAGGAAGACTGGGGTCTCAGAGGAACTCTGTTTGCTTTACTCTAGATACTATTGAGTAAGGTAAAGGCTACAGCATTATGTTTTTATTGATTTTCAAAGGGTAAATTACAGGTCATTGCTATCAGATAATATTAAAAGCTGCCCTGTATTCCCAGTGAGCAACATCCAAATACCTTATTCTGTATTATGGAAGCCCTCTCGGTACTATTTCTCTCATTCATTATTGCATGCTCCTGTCTCAGTTCACTGACATTTGTTGTGTACTCTGGCACAGTGCCTCTCTGTATTCACTATACAAATTGTGCCACTCATTACACACCAAACAGTAGAAGGAGCAGCATAGTTTTCTGAAGTGCTGTAAGGCCTCCCCTGAAAAGTAAAAAGCATTAGGAAGTCTAAATATTTGGAGTTATGCATTTTGCCTGTTTCCTTACTTCTGTAGGTTAAATCATAACTACAGCAGTAAGATTTCAATTGTAGTAGAAGAGGAAATGGAAATTCTGTTGTTCCCACAGCTTTAGTGGAGTCAGGAGCCAAATCCTGTCCTCTGGCACAGGTGTTACTCTAGCTACTACTGCATTACTCTCTGAAACTGTTCTTAGTTCATACTTCTGTTTTCATTTGTGCTGGCCTGCTTTGGAGTTATGATTTAAAACCTCTGCCAGGAGAAATCCACAGAAGTAACTGTTCCACAAATGCAGTAGTTGGCTCAATGTACTTCCCAGCTTTGCTACCTACAGACACAGCCTAACTCTGTGACTGTTCTGGGTGCCTTGGACTCCTGTGCACTGCATGCTGGGCAGTCTGGGGCTGGGCACTGGGCACTGGGACTGCCTTGCCCATGCCATTACCCTGGCATAGTTCTGGCCCTGACAAACCTGCTGCAGAAACTCCTGGGCAATGGTTAGGAGTTAGCACCAACCCAAGTCCTTCCCAGCAGGCAGTTTGGATGTGGCCTCACAGCATTTCAGAGGCCCATAGAGCTGGATGGGATGGACCTGAGTTGCTCTGTGCTAATTGGCCTTAGAGCCAACAATAACTGGTATTGTAGAGCTCGCCTGTGTAAACATAAGCAGGTACCTCTGCATGAAACACTAGGTTGCAGAGATGCCTTTCATGGTACTGTGTCAACATAGAGCCCAAGTTGAATTTTCCTTCTCTGCTCAAAAGTGATCCATAAACAAATCCATTTTATAGTCAAATAGAAAGTGCAACATGCTAAACATGAAATACCATTGTCTTTTACTATATGTGAACAGCCACCCCCTCAATTTAGAAATTCATTTGCTTTGACCTATTGTACTGCTATATGACAAGTCCTACTTTATCCCAAACCCTGTGAGTTTAGTGAGGAGCAGCTCACAATTAGAAATTGTAGCATATGGGAAAAACATCTATTACAGAAATAGAATAGCCACACTTGAGAGTGTTTGTTACACAACCAAAATGTGGTAGTTGTCTACTTCTTCCTAAGCTGATATGTTAAATTTGCTTTTTCTCCTTTATACTGTCTGATTTGTGATGCTTAATGCTAGGTAACTGAGTGCTTTGTTTGCTAATGCAGAGTGGTATTCCTGGAAGCAGGCAGGCATGTTTTAACCTTGATTCCAGAAACCATTAAAAAATTAGATTATTTTTTAAATTATAAAATTGGTCTGCACAGCCTGCATTAAAGGCACCATATAATTAAGAAAGGGAAAATTAGTTATTTTGTTTCATTAAAGGCCTATGGAAACTAAAGTATGGACTAATAATTAACTCACAATTTTGACATTTCTGTACTGACCTGGAATGATCAGGAAGCTGTACTCAGTCCTCTTTCAAAAAGGGTGAAAACAGGTTTCATCGATGGAAAAGGTCCACCTCTGTGAAGGAAAAAGAAAACCCCAAAGTCTGTCTCTTTTTTTCGCCTCTGGCAAGGTCGTGTGCCGCCAGATTTACAACCTTTTAGCAGAAATGGCATGCATGCAGTGCTAGCTAAATCTGCACTGGGAAGATCTGTGTAATTTTTGTCCTAGAAGCTCAAGAGGCATAATCATGGAACAGAGGAAAGAAAATGTTTGAACAAAGTGCTGTATTTCCAAAAGAATGCAATGCTCCAAACATAAAGTAGGAGCCCAGTCTGTGCTTCCAGAAAATGGAGCTGCAGAGCTACATCCTGGAGGGCTCTGAGAGTAGGAGCTAGCTAGTTTTGAAGAAAAAGGCTACAAAAACAGAAGGCAGGAGGAGGAACTGGTTAACGTGATTAAGCAACTGTTAAGATAGCATGGGATTACTTCTATTGCATCATGTGAAATAAGAACAAGAGAGAACATTTTGTATATATTTCAGGGAAAGCTTTCTGTCTGTGACGGATGCTGGGCTGCAGAGAGTCTACATCTTGCAATGTTGTGACCAAGATTTTGAAATTAAGGCAGGCAAACAAAGAAAGTCAGACAAACAACAGGTCCTTGGTTGAGTGAGGGGTTGTCCTTTAGATGACACTGGTCTGTTATTATTTGTGAAATTATTATAGGCAGAGTGGAAAATAAGATAGCTTGAAAAGTATCATAGTAAGGCATACTGGCGCTTTGTTCAGCACCTGATTACTGATGGTTTAATAATGTTTTATGCCAAATCATTCTGCCATTCCTAAAATTTGAGTGGTCCTGTTTCCATAAGCTTAAAGTGGAGAACTGACGGAAGAGATTTGCATTTAGAGGAATTTGGGGTATATGGTTGTATATGCTAGGTAATTTAGCATGGTGTCCCTGCCCATGGCAGAAGGGTTAGGGCTAGATGGTCTTTAAGGTCTCTTCCAATCCTAACCATTCTATAATTCTGTGGAGCATGGTGTTGGAAATTATCCTGTCTTAAAAGGAAAATGGACTGGATGCTGCAAACATTGTTTAGAATTTAGAGACATTAAATTGATAGACATTTGGCTACAGACTGTCCTTGAGCCTTAAGTTGCTAGAAATACACTGTACCAACAACCAATTTGGCACTGCCAAATTTGTACAGTAGTCAGTGCTTTTAGACTTGTAATTCTGATGTTGGCATACACAGCCTAACTTTTGTCAGGCTCTTGACCCTGCCTGTAATTCTCATGATCCCTAGGAATTGTTGTCCTACATTAGTGTAGAGAAAATTCACTTCTTGTTAGGTATTTCCTCTGGATCCCAATCTCCAAATCCCAAAATCCACCATTAACTTTATCTTTTCTGCTGATGCCTTAATCCCTTTGAATATCTGCCAGTCTCAGGTGAATTTGATCTGGGCACTTGCTAAGTTTCCTGTGAGTTAAAATCCTCAGGCATGGATAATTCATTTCACTCACTAGAGAGCTTGTATCCTTTTGCTAAGAAGCAAATTGCCTTTTCCCATGGTCTATTATTGTGTTGTTCTGTTTCACGTCCTAGCAATAATTTTTAAATGATATTTTATTCAATTTTTCACTTTACTACAAAGCACAAGGATTGAACAAAAACATGTTAAGACTCAGCCATGTTTTCTGTAGCACTTACTGTGGCTGAGTACAATCAGCAAAAGTACATTTTTTGCTGTCTTAAAAATCCATTACCATCCAGTATAGCCTAATGCAGTCAAAAATATTTTCCTTTCTTCCTCTCTCAGATCCCTTTTTGCTTTTCACATACACCTCATTAGTACAATGTGAGAGGTTTTTCCAGCACAAAATGAGTTTATTCTTGCAGTTCTACAAACTATGACATGTGATGAGGGGAATTCTAGGGATTGAACTCCCTCCTAAAATCTGGGATTACCTTTCTCTGTTAAAATGAAAATTGCTGTAGTGTTTCTGTGTTTTGAAGCACAGTCAATCCTCTGATTTAATGACATAAATGTTACTTTATGTTGACCCCACCTGTGTGTCCTATTCATGCATTGAGTGTGTTCTCTGTTATAATTAGTCTGAAACATTTGGAAGAAGGGCCAGGTGTAATACAGCCCAGATCATGGACTCACTGCCTCAGAACACAGAATGGCTGCTTCAGAACAAGTGAATAATAAGTCTGTTCCGAATGAAGTTCATAATTTTTCTTTAAAAGATCCATTTCATTCCCTTTGTCTTTTTTTTTAGCCATAATCTTTAAAGAAGACATAGAATAAGAAGAGATTATAGGATTAGACTTTAGATAAAAACATGATACGTGGTAAGGTCTGTCCAAGTAGAAGCTTGTACATGAGCAGCAAAATGTCTGGATGCCTGTGGTGCTGCACCCAGGCTGTGAGGACAGGCCAATTCTCAAATGCTCTAGCGTGTTGCTTCTGATGCCCCACATGGTAACCCTCGATGTATAGCTACACCTGCATTCTTGGTGTTCAAACCACATTGCATTGTGCCAATTAACTGCTGTATGTGCTTTCCTGCCTCAGGAAATCTCAAAATCATGAGTGATATAATCTGCTCTGCAGGAGAACCGTTGCCCATTTCTTTCCTTCTCATCCTTGATGAACTTTTCTTGGCCTCTCTAGCCAGACACGGAAATGGGAGAACTTTTCTGTACGGAAAACATAAAGGCAAAGCAAAATAAAGTACCTGCCTTTGATTATACAGTTGGTTCTGAATAGAGTAAAAAGAAATGCAAAAACTGGTTATGGCATGAATATCCACCCTTTATTCTTTTACTCTTGAGTTGGAGAAAGACTGAGAAGAATACTACTTTAAAATAAGGGGACGAAGAAATATATGAAACTCCAAATTAGAACTGTTTAGCCTGATGAAATAAAGGCCCGAAAGACCAGCTGGAATAAAAAAAGCAGTTTTCTACTAATGTTAATTGGACAGATTTAGAATTATTTGGACGGTAAAGAGGAAGGTGTGGAACTATGTAGGTAGAGAGAAAATCTGTGAATGGAAAAAGGAGTGTAAAGAGATGAGAACCATCAGTTTTAAGGCGTAGTAATGAACAATTCATCATGGTACAGGATAAATTAGTAAAAATTTTGATGATTAGTTCAGTTTTTGGCATTGCAGACATTTTTCTGGATTGATTTCACTGAAATGTTGCTAGAACAGTCTTTGACTCACTGAGATTGAGGAAGTAGAAATATGGGGGAAGAGAGGGAGGGGGAGTTATTCTTTTGCTAGAATGCAGTGTGAGAGCTGTAGGGATTTGCTCTCATTAAAGAAGTGTTGCTATTAGGTAGGGAAATGGGTTTTTTAAAGGAGTTTTTAAGGAGTTTTATGTTGTTTCATGAAGATAATTTATAACTATTTGATATTTAGCATAAGAAGGATGTGAAAGTAAAGCCCACTGGTTTAAAAAAGTAATCAGGACTCAATTATTCTTGATTTTTATTGGTGAAGCAGATTCAAGAATAATGTTAATTTTGATTACTAGGTGCTTGTTCAGCAAATGAGGATATTTGCACTATTCATAAAGAACATATGATGGGAAAAATAGTATTGTCCTCTCATATTCTTTCAATTTTTTCTTGCCCTAGATTATAAAGTCCTTTTTTTCATGCAAAGGATTGATTGCATTAAATTTAGTTTTATGGCATGGTAATGTTTCAGGGTTTTTTTCATCCACAGATTTTGTTACACTATCCTCTAGCAACAATTTTTAGATTTCTGTGTATTAGATTAAGTGAGCTGTAGTCATACCTTCAGCATTCTTAACCCTTTATTTACAACTATTCTGATTTCATGTGGCTGAGGTCACCAAAATTCCCATGGCACAGAGAAATTCATTATGACCAAATGCACGTTTTAATTTGTTGCTTATCTTGTCTTCAGAATATTTTAATTTGGACATCAAGAGGGATGTCTTGCAAGGGCACGTGGTCCAACCTGGTCTAGTGAAAGGTGTCCCTGCCCATCTCAGTGGGGGTAGGATTCAGATGATCTTTTAGGGTCCCTTCCAAACCAAATCATTCTGTGATTCAGTGTTCTTGCAAGTGGATATATTTGGACTTTTAGGGAGAGATGATAGCTGAGGAAGAGCTTGTCCTGAGGAAGATCCCAAGCAGTGGTTTTACAGGTTCAGGGCCAGAGCATTTAAAGAGGAGTCTAAACTTCTGTGTACTAGTACTCTCCAAGTATCAAAAATAAGTTTCACATTTACAAACCCTTGTGTGGTAGAGCAGTGAACATTTATACAGCTACATCTCACAGTTCTAGAGAGAAAACTGATATAAAATTCCAGCTCTTAGAAAAACCACCACATTTAAAGTGGAAGTTAGGTGGCAAACAAAAGGGAGGGAAGAAAGAATAAAGCTAAATACATTCTTTAAGGCAAAATCTATAATAGGTAGAGGTGATTCAGATAGGAAAGGCCATGATAAGTATTTAATGTTACGGTTTGTTTTTTTAATGCAATTTGAATTGATTTAAGGGTGTCTTGTTGATTTTCCCAACTTGTTAGCAGATTTTTTCAGGTTCTGTAGACTTGATCCATGAAAGGAAAGACAACTGCAATACTACTCATATGTTCAAAACATTACTTTATGGTTTGCCCAAGAAGCTTATGAAGTGGGTTCAGTTCCTCCAAGAGGAAGATTCTGGGGGAAAAGGATTAGACCCATGTATTTTGACTGCCTTTAGAAACATTTCTGCTACCAGTTGAAACCTATGTAAAATGCTTATACCAAGAGAGGGGACTTTAACCTTCTTCCATTAGATTCAGAATCTAATTAAGTATGGTTACAGAGATCTTAAAAGCACCTTGCAAATGATGTTTTTTTTCAATTAAAATGATCAAGTATTTAAAATTGCTAAATCAAGTTAAAATGTTAGAGTATTTAATGGGCATTCTTGGACATACTTTTGAATTGCAATTATATCTTTCTTTTGCAAGATTTCATCTTCCTTTTGAAGTTCAAACAGTATGCAGCTGTGTTTCACAACTCATGTTACTGCAACTGAAATAATTAAATAAAAATGCATGTTGATTAAAATTTTACTTTTCTCTCCATAACTTACAAATTTATTCAAAATTGCTTTCCCTGGGGAAAGAGATGTACTATGTGAGAGACTGTCTGATATGAGTTTGTATGGAGTCTTTTTCTGAGCTCAGGAGGAGCCACAATGCAGGATCAGCTTGTTAAGATTCATTTATTAACACTTGTTTAACAATCTGTCATAGTCAAAAAAAGATTGCTTTTTTTAGTATACTTGACAGTAGCATGGAAAAGTCGCAGCCAAAATAGCATCCCATTGGAAGCTGTGTAGTAACAAATGAATGCTAAAGATGTAACAGAAGATCACCAAGACTATAGGAAGGATAGGAAACAGTAACAAGAAGTGAATGTTTATTAAATTACTTCCCTTGTCATGTTTGTGAGTAAATGTTTGATTTTCATGGTTGACAGGTCCATAAGCAGGGAAATGCCAAATGTTGCCAAATGTTTTGGGAAAAAAACTATGACAATTAAAATCTTCGTATGTCCTGTTTAGGTTAGCTGCTGAATTTTTTGTGCCTACACCTCCCCCAGCCTGGTGATATAGCAGGGTGATTTTCTGCCTTCAAGACAATCCAGTTCTGTCTGGTCACTGGTGACCAAGGTTACTGGGGAAGCAACCTATGCTGTCACCAGTGTGTTACATTCTCAGTTTTATTTCTAGAGAGCTATTGAAGGCGAGGGATTGATGTGTCTGTCCTGTTCCAGAATTCAGCTTTTTTGTGGGGAATCTGGGAAGCCTGATCTCTCAGGCTCTGAGAAGAGCAGGAGGCTTCCTGCTTGGCTGCATCCTAGAGGGAGGAGGAACTCTTCTGCTCTCATTGAGAGGAGATGGGCTGATCCAAGCAGCCCTTTTCCCTGTTCCCATGAGCTGCTGGCACCAGGCAGCACTGTGAATGGTGAAGAGGGGTGAATAATGTTGCATGGATGTTTGCTATCGCAGTCTGCCTCAATCCTTTGGTTCTCCCGTTGCCATCTTGCACAGTGGATGTTACTGTAGCTGTGTAAAGCCACTTTTGTAACTTGGACTGTTTCCTCTACCTGAGTGTTGATGAGAAAAATAGAGTAAAACTCACAGCTTTTTAAGCCATCTTCTTTCCTTCAGCCGTCATGTTATCTGTGCTGCCTGTTACACTACACTTCTTATAAATTCATTAAGTTTGAGCATTAAACTACATTAAAGGAATCAGGGAATTTCTCTGTCAGCAGGTCTCTTTTAACAGAAAAATAAGCCCAAGATATTTAACAGAACTCACTGTATGCCAGGACTAGAATCTTACATTACCTTTTCTCTCTTGTTTGTTCTGGAGGCTTGTGCCTGTGGCATCACATCCTTGAGTGCTTGCAGAAGGAAGAGTAGGTTTAACAGATCATACCCTGTTTCTTCATTTAAAAGTGGTCAAAAAATTTGTATCAGAGCTTCTGTGTGAAACAAAACAAATTCTTTCCATGCTTGCCAAGTCTGCAGCTCAAAGATTGCTGCTGGTATTCCTGCTGTCATTACTGAATCTGGCAAGAGCATCGTTTTCCCTGAATAGCTGCAACACCCTTAATTTCCTCTTTACTAGAAATTCCTAACTTTATCAGATTTAGTCCATGGTGTACCAAATTAAATAAAAAAACCTTTCCAGCAAACTAGAAATCGTGTATTCAGCATGATGGACAGATTGGTATTGCCTTGTAAGACAGTCCTGTATTTACAGAGCAATGTATATAAACCTAAAGAAGTTTGTTAGATGTCCCACAACAGATGTCCAGCAACAGAAATGTCATCACCACCATGTTAGAATAAGATTATAATTTCACCCTTCCTTCCAGTGCCTTATTTGTGTCAATTCCTTAAGTGACCATTTAAGAGACATTTAATGCAAGTCCTCCTTAATTAACAAGGAAATGTTCAGAGTTGTGACTTTCCTGTCTGTAGTTACTGTGTTGATTAGATATGGGCATTTGTTCATGTTTGTGTTCATAGAGTTTGTAAAAACTGTGTTAGAAATAATTATTAGAATAAACCAAAAGGTCCATTGAGGAATGTCTGTTACCACAGCTGTCTCCAGGCTGCAGAGCAGAACCTCGGCCACCAGACTTCAAATTTCTCAACCTGTCTTTGTCACTTATTTAAAATACCAAGGGTCTCCTTTACAATTTTCCCCATGTTATCGTCGTTTTGTTGCCAAGAAAGGTTGTTGGAAGGAAAAGCAAATCCCAGTGTGTTGAGGCCATGAGGGAAGGATTGCTGAACATTGTCTTGGAGTATAGCTGGTAAAAGGTTGTAAAACTGGTTTTTCCTGTAAAAGGCATCCCCTGTTGCTTTCTTCAATTAAATCTGTCACAAAAAATTGTGATCCATGGGCTAGTCATACAAACAATAGAGGGATTCAAATAATTGTCTTGCCTCTCTCCAAATCTGAGATATCTATATACACTCCAAACAGGCTGTCAGGGCTGTGAAAATGCTGTACCAGGACTATGATATCTAATTTGATCCAATACAGTATTTCAAAATTCAGCTCACAGTCTTGTAACGTGTAAGGGGGTATAGGCTTGGAGAGTAAACCTAGTCCAGCAGAGAGATACAGCAGTGAATTTGAATCCAAACTTGGCTTTGGGTGCAGGCATCTGGTTCGTGTCCATAACTGTTAGCAGTAGGATGTAGGATCATAAAGCCCCTTTTGAATAATTCTGTGGAGTTGATAGTTCCCTTTGTAGAAAATGGTGGTCATTTCAGGACAACTGGTGTGCTTCAGTTTCAGTAATAAAAAACAGTGCTTTGCATGGATGCATTGAGGTACATTCACATGAATGTGAATTGATTGTCATATTTTGAAAATTATAGAGGAGAATTCTGGGATAAACAAAATGAAAGGTTTTTTTATTTATATTCTGAGCCACATGGAGGAAAAGACAGTAGAAGTTCTTTATTCATAGGCACAGAAATAAAGAAGTGTCACAGCATTAATGCAAATACAATGCTGTGGTATATCTGTTCCCTTTTCAGAACAGAGTTTACAAGCAGAGCAAGTATCAATTTTTAAACCTCCCTTTTAAATCTAAAACATTCATATCTGCAATGACTTTTACAGATATTCCAATAATTTCAATAACGTTACAGTCTGCTCAAAGAAGCATTTGCCTGCTGCAGAGGAATTGTATTCATCGAAGAAGCAGGTGAGCAGCAGATACAGTATGGGAGGAGAGATGTAAGCAGAACAGATGTGTGTTAAATTGTCAAGTAGATGTAGATGATCAATACTCAGTTTTATTACATGACCTGTTTATTTTCATCAACAGTCATAAACAGGAATGCTACATCAGTATCATCGCTGCATTGCAGACACTCCCACACCTGCTGGTTTGGGAGTATGAGAATAGAAACAGAGCATCAGGGAATCATATATCCCCACGTGCTAGTCCACCAAGGTGACTGGATGGATGAATCCAAGCACGATCTTCACGCAGGGATGTGCATGCATTTGCATTCACCTGTCAGTCAGATACTGTGTATGTTTTTCCAGTGGGAGTGTAGAGCTCTCTTAGGAGGTGCTACAGGCTTGATCCCAGATTTTTGATGAACCATGAATATCTCAAAATATTAAACAAACAAAAAACCGCAAACCCATTCTTCTGTAGCTGTATAAACAGTACTTTTAAAAGGCTCATTTTAAGTAATCTGACCTTTTAATGCTTGAGAAAGTAACTATAAGTGAGCTACCTACTTATTTTGAAATAATTAACACAATAGTAGATATGTGGCATTTATACATATATCTGTAAATGAGAACTGTTCTGCAGAAAGTATTCATGGGAGAAGAGCTCTGGCCATTTTTAGACCATAATTCATGATGTACTACAACTAAAATTACATTATGAGTAAATATAATCACTACTGTTGTGCAGTATCTGGAGGCCTCTGTGACTCATTAGTCATATTCTGCATATTAAGCACTACAGGGTCAAGTGTGAGAGTGGCTGAGCACCATATTTCCTACTGATTTTGTTCTGAGTTGCATGGACAGATCATTAGCACTGTTTGAATAATGATTTCCATGATTCATGAGCAATTCTGAAAAACAGGAAACTCTGCAACTGGAAACCAGTTTTATTTTAAATAATAATTAAGTATTTTAACTATTTTTTCTATTGAATAAATAGAGTAGGGCAACCAACACATTTTTTTAGTGTCTTTCCTAAAAGAAAAGGAAATTAGCAATCAAAGGGCTTCATTCAAAGGAGTCTATGGGATCAATTAAAAAAAACTGTGAGATGATGCTGCTCATAAGTGCCTTGGGTGCCCTGAGACAGAAGAGTCTGAATTAATTCCCTCCTTCATGAGGGTTAAAGGATAGACTTAGAGCCAGAATTTAGAGTTAGTGAAGGGATTTGTTAGGCAGTGAGTCAGAGAACGTGGAGTATGTAGCTGCTTGGTTTTGGGAATAGTACTTCTGCCTCTGTTGGGCTTTCACGGTAGCCTAAAATATTTCTCATTGGAAATGCTAAATTTGTTTTTAGTGTATCCTCATATTTTTTAAATTTGGTTTTAACCAAAACTATCCCCATAGATACTCTTTTCAATATCTTTAGTGTTTATCTACACTTTTCCCAAAATGTAAAGAAATGCTTTACCAAGATCTAGTCTGATGATTCTTCAGATGGAGAGCACACGCCTTCCTTCCCCACAGTAACAGTGCTGTGGAGGCCCAGAACTGGAATAGTTGCTATTCCAGAGCAGAATTATCAGATTAACAGCTAATAGAGGCACTGCCTCTGAATATGAAGAGTTTTGTTTGCTTCTCTCTCTCTTGCTTGAATCCTCATATGAATTATATTTCATCAGTGAAATCACTCACAGCTTGTTCAGACAACTAAGAAGACTAATAAAATTCTTTTATAACTATTATCTATGTGTGCTGGCAAACTTTAATAAATTGACATACATGAAAAATGACAAATTTAGATAATTGAACAGTACAAAGCTTTGTGCTTAGAGCATACAATACAATCTCTTTCCCCAGATGCATGTGACTAAGCAGCCTCTTATTTCTGGTTGCAGAATGCAAACACCAGAAGAGGACATGAAATGTATGACCTTTAGATATAGATGGAGAGAAACAGTTATTTTTTGGGAATAGTACTTCTGTGCAGGGGACTGTGAAATGGCAAATGGCATGATCAATGAAAATTGGACAATAAAATTAGGTTTTCCTGGAACAAATTCTTCATAAAAGGAGGATTCTGCAGTGGGGTTTATAGTTTATTAGGAAAATGTTTTATGGAAATGTAGCATTTCAAATTACGTGTAATGATGCATGAGAGTCCTCACTGCGTGTACAGTTGTTTTGTTGTATATATTATTCATATGAAGATGTAGCAAAATGGGGAAATGTCAGCTTCTTGTTTTTATCAGCAGATATTTAAGAGTGGACTGCTGGAACTTGCAATCCTTTGATGTTAGAGCTTTAAGATAGAAGAGAGAAGAGAGGCAGGGAGGGACTATATGGTTTTTTTAAGTTTTGAGCTTTGTTTAGAAAAATATTTGCAACATGTGCTTTGAGTGTTTTAGTAATTTTTCCCATGAGAAACTTCTGAATTACAAGCAATTAATAAATAGATTTTAGATTTATTAAGCAAAATCACAAAACAGTGACACCTAAATTTAGGAATGCTGCTAAAGTATAAATTTACCTTATGCCATCTTTGACTATGAGGTTAGCTCAGTTGGTCAGAGCATGGGGTTAATAATGCCAGGGTTGTGAGTTTGATTCCCTTAAGAGCCATTCACTTAAGAGTTGGATTTGATGATCTTTATGGGCCCGTTCCAACTCAGAATATTCTGTGATTCAGTGATCTTTGTCCAGATGTCACAGGTGATCGTTGGCCAGAAAAAATTAAATTTGCACACTTACTTTTCTAAGCTAATGAGTGCTCATAGCATTAGCCAGTGGCTTTTGCTGGAGAGTTACAAGAAACACGAGCAGTGAAATATCTTTGGTCTGATACACTGTACACATCTTTATGGAACACTTTTGTTTCAGAACTTGAGGGGGGAAAAAATTACTTTTAACAATCAAGAAGAGGCAGCTAATAACTTGAAATCTAGCTCAAGTCAGAGCCTTCTGATACAATCACAGCTACTGTCTTTGCATGGCAATGAATTCCTTCTCTTGTCTATTGTGACGCATAGGTGAAAAACAAGCAGCAGAGCCAGACGATGCAGAGCTGGTGAGCCTCAGCAAAAGGCTGGTGGAGAACGCAGTGCTGAAGGCTGTGCAGCAATATTTAGAAGAAACACAAAACAAAAGCAGACAGACTGATGGAAGCCCTGCAAAAACTGAGGAAGCAGCAAGTGGCAGTAAGAATGGGAGCGACAATGATAACAGCAAGTGAGCAGTGTGCAAAAAGCCTGGGAGCAAACATCCCACCAAGAATAACTACAAAACCATATCCCAGCTACCTGCTGAAATTTGCTAAGTGGTGCTGGGTGTCAGGCACTCTGCTTTGTGAGTCTCTTATCAAAAGTTTGTTCTGAATTGAAGGACACTGTCTACTGGTTTAAAAAGTGCTTGCACTGCTGAAAATCTGTCAAATGCTGGAAGGGATGGACAGTGGAAAAAAGACAAGAGTGGTGAAGCAGGCAGCTCCAGTCTTCACTTGCTCTTGATACCAAGAGTCCCTTCCTTGCTTTTGAAGAGAAACTGAACATTTTGCCTTTGTCTTTCGTATTGTCGTGGATGGCTGTGGAAGAGGCCTTGCCATAAGTGGAAGTGATGCCCTGTGCCCGAGGGTTTGGCACCACCGCAGGGCTGCTTGCTCCGTATGAGAGCACGTGCTGTTTCCTAGTCAACAGCAGTCAATCCCAAGCTAAAAATTACCACTACAGATACTCATTGCAGATACTATTAACAGTATGTAATAAGGCAGGAGTTTTCCTTAAATGTGACACTGTACTGTTCTTTACTTTTTGGTAGCATTTGTTGATGTAAATGATATTTTTGATGAAATACCTTTTTATAAAAAATCAGTATGGGCAAAAGACTGAGCACTTACTACTGCCTAAACTAGATACGATCTCTGTATCTCTGTATGTTAATGATTCTAAATCACATTTGTTGTTATAAAATATATTATATTGTTCTTTTCCTCTAGGAAAGAGCCATGAAGCAGACTTAGTAAAGGAAGCTTTACGCAGAGAAACGCAGACCCTGTTACCCAGACTGAATGAGATAAAGGAACTGTTAATGAGTCCTGAGATCCGCACAAAAATTAGCAAAGAACTGTTTGAAGACAGGCACAACTCTAGCAGTAAATGGAAAAGTTGTATTGACTCTGAGTCTCCAAATGCATGACGTAAATTGCTGTGGTGTAAAATCTCATCAGGTTGTTTAAAGACAAAATATTTCTGCAAGAAATTTTTCAGGTTGGTTTGTTTGGGATTTTTTAACTGAAAAGGTGAATGGGTATAAATGGCTCATGAGGAATTATGCTGAAATACTCGCACAGAAGGACTATATTTCATAGTAATGGAGGACATTCACCTCTCAGCACTGCTTTGAAACATGTTTGAGTGTGCAGGTATATGTCATGACTCCAAAGTGGAAAAATACTGGTTTCAAATAGATCTGAGCAAACACTGTGCCCTTCCTTTATCATTGTAAATAACTCAGTTTTTTCTCATATACTCCTTCCCTAACAGTGATGTACAAGTACTAAAAAATTGATGGTTTTAAATACTTCAAAATGTATATTTGGAAAAAAAGCCTCTTTTAATTATCTGCCTTTTGTATATGTACTGGCATTTTGGGTTAGCATTGTCTGTTTTTTATCATTTTTTTAAACAGCACTTGAATACTTGTATAGATGCTGACATTTAGTTTCTGCTGATGTTTACACTAATGCAAGAATGTTTTAAATTTCAGTATGAAATTCAGGCTCCACTGATCTCAATGGCATACTCCTGTTGGCTTTAATGGAGTCAGGATGCTGCAATTAAGATTTCTTGTGAAAATAATAATATTCCTTGGGATAATACTTGCCTTTTTACTTTTGTAGAACAGTGTTTTTGTCTTTTGTTTTTGGTGTTTCCTCCATCTCTACCTTCTGCTGCCTGAGGTGGGGTGTCAGTTTGCTCTCATTGCTCCCTCCACGCACCTGCAAGATTCACTGAAGATTTGTATGATGGACAACAATGCAGGTGTAGGTCTAATATTTGCAATTTTTATAAACATTGTCAGAAAAGCTATATAATATGTTGTGATTTGTATCGGAATTGTGCTGTTAGAACAGCTGTGTGCATGTTCTTCATTTGTCTCAAGCACTGTTCATTTATCTCATGTCAGAGCTTTTTTTTGCCTCATTTGATATATAACAGTATATTCTGAAACGCATCTTATACATGCCATGTTCACAATAAAATATTTTTCCTTTGCACTGTGTACATTTTCACCTGTTTCCAAAAGGACTTGAATGAAATTAAGTATGTGCAAGTAACAGGTTACAGGACAGAAACAGTGCTCCAGGGAATCACACCATTAAGTTGACTATGGGGTGTTGTGCCAGCATACTGACCTTGGTATGTTCAGTACCCTTGGAGCTTGGGTGCTGAACTCCTGCAGATAAGGGTACAACTTCTTAGAGGTCCACTCTTGAAGTGTGAGTTTAAGGAGTAGTTTCAAAATGCTCTTGAATGATAAATAAAAAAAATACATCTGAATCTGAAATCATCCCTCGAGATCATTGAGAGGCAGCTTTTCATAGGCTGTCAAGCAGTTTAAATCCAACTTGCACATAAGAGCACAAAACTGGACACTCAGCAGTGAAAACAGGAAAAGAATTTATTGTATTATATCTGAATCATAGATTGTCATCTCCCATTCCTCTGTGAATATCATTTCCATGATTAAGGGCCTTTTTATATCATTCAGCTTGTAACAGTCATTGTTCTCATGTTTTAAGTAAAACTGGAAATTAATCACTGAATTTATGTCCAGGCATTTTTATAGGTGATCTCATTATTTGAGAGCCTGCTCATTCAGTTCTTATGGATGGCATCAAGAATAGCAGCTCTGAAAAGTCTTTAGGAGAGATAGGGGCCTGAGTGTGGGTGTCATTTGAGACGTACTGGAGATGTACTGGCAAATATGACACAAACTGTAAAGGAAATGTGTCCTACTGGATAAGGAACTGTGGGATAGAGGACACCCCAGATCCTCTAAAAAACCACTGGATATCTATGTTTAAGCAACCCAAACCCATCTTTAATTTTCAAATGTTTTGAGACAGGAAAATCAACAGGGCATTTGTTTCTGAACCATTCACATTCTCTTAAAATAGCCTTTATTTCTGGTTTTGACAAGACACGACTATTAATTTACTCAAAATTCAAAACAATAGGGTAAAAAAACCTTGCATCTGGATTCATTCTCTTATGACAACCCGTCTCGCTTTCTCAATTTTTTTTTTTACTTTTTTCCATTAGCAATGAAACCTGGCTGCCAAATTGAAGGATAAATCTGTTGTATGGAGCTGTGAGATGAGCACTGAAGAATGCAGATAAAGACTGAACCTAATATAGGCAGGTGTGAAGCTCAGAGCTGCACCCAACAGAACAAATATGTTGCCTTCCTCACACAAATAATTTTCAGACAATTCTGTTTCTTAAATAAGCAATTCTTCTGGGGAATGTCTTAAGGTAGTGATGCACAGGTTATTCTAGGAAAGTGTTGGCATTTCAAAACAGATGGTGCAAGTTTGTCCATGCTTTGTTTTCAGTTCTACCTTCTAGTTTGCTCATACTGAAAGAGTATTTCTGCACTGCTGATTGTAGAGCTGTCTATGACAGATTTAAAAGCAGTAGCTCAGCTTCCAGGACTAGTCTAGCTGGAACTGCCCATGACCTACTGAGAAACTTCCTGACATCTAGGCTTGGTCCAGGCATAGACTGAAAAAGTTGCAGAAGGCATGCATTGGATATCTGAGCAGCCCATGCTATACATTCCCTACCCTGCTGGGCTGTGCATCAGAGCTGTTTAAGAGTTGACGGGGTAACCAGAGAGATAGTAAATCCATGTAAGTCCTGAATAACAGACACCAATTCTCGGATGAAGAAAGGGAGACTGTTGTGGAAATCCATGTCTCCAAGCACAGGTGCACGTGGCGTAAGGATGCTCAGTCTGGTAGCTAAGGGGTAACGCACCAGCTGAATGTACATCAGGGTCTTGGTGAAAAGGAAACTAAATGGTGTTTCTGTGTTGACTGAAGGTGACCTAAAGCTAAAACGGCTTGGGACTTAAGGTCATGTTTGAATGCTGAATCCAGATACACAGATATTGGGACCCACACTGGATAATGGCCTACATCTATTGATGGTCCTACTGAATCATGTGGTAAAATACTACTTCTTGGCAAGGTTATACAGTTTGTGAGTTAGGATTCAAGAGGCTTCAAGTTACATATTTATAGAAGTTTCTGATTATAACTGTGCACACTTCTGTGTGTGCTATTTTAGCCTAAAGACCATGTGAGTGTGTCATGGATCAGAGTGTGAGCCATGCTTCATTCTGGTGACAAGAATGATACTGTTTCGTTTTTATGTCAGTCTAGACATGACTCACATATTCTTGTTAAAATTCTGACTTTTTAAAAGTCTTGAGAGATATCTTACACATTTTTGTAGTCAGCAAGCAGGAAAAATAGAAGAGCAGAGCTGCTGCCCTCAGTGGAACTTATAACTTGAAATCCAGTAAAAACACATATTTAATTTTTAAATTCTGTTATGTCTGAGAATATGCTAGTGAAATGAAGTGTAAACTGAAACTTTTTCACTGCAGATTAAATACTACCTGCAGAGCTGGCTGCAGCCCAGTGGAAGCCAGGAGGAAATCTGGTTGCCTCAGGTGGAGCCTGGTAGCCTGACACCTGAGGGTTGCTTCACTCTACTTTTAGCCTCAGAGTTGGTTTTGAACAATCTTTTTCAAAACAGTGGGTTTTTTGTGAATACCCTCTGCCTCTGTTCAGCTGTTAGTGGTATATTGTCTCGGCCCAAAAAAATGAGGGGCTGAACTGTGACTTTCAGCTGTTTCCATCCTTTTGGAGGAGGGGAGAAGTTGTTGCTGAAATCCCAAGGAGACTGATGTCTTTACAGAGACACCTGTGGTCTCACTCAACGGGCCAGAGGTCAGAGGAGGGCCTGTATGACTGTTTGCTGAAATCTTCATCTGGGAATGACTGGCTGATCCTGAGGCAGCAAGGACAGCCCAAAACCACTGGACAAAAGCAGTTCCCGAGGGATGGGACCCTCTCAGAACCAACATGGTGAGTGGGTCAGCTGCGTGATTGGTGAGCAGTTGGAGAAAGTAAGTGGTGTTTTAGCTTTAGGAAAATTGTTCCAAGTCATGGTCATGTAATCATTTAATTTGGGAAAACCTTTTGGAATTTCAATTCCTCTGCAAGTTTTCACATAGTGACAACAGGCAATCTCTGAAAATGATGAAGGTGCATTTGCTTTCAAAGAGCTCAAAGTGCCGTAGCATAATCTTCTATAGAAATGCTTTGCACTTTTTATTTCGGTTAAACAAAGTCTTTCCTGGCCTGGTTTCAGAGGCAAGGAGTCACACTATTCTGATTGGAAAGGAAACTGTTTGAACCCTGGAAGTAGGAGCACGTTAATGCTGACATGTGTTTTACTCTGCTGTTCCTTTGATCAATACAGTTTCTGTATAAGTAACTTCTTAGCGTGCACTCATATTCTCATTTATATTCTCCTCATGTTAAGCCTTTATAATGAGAACATTTGTACTGAATGAAAATCAGTCCCAAGAGACGGCTGGGCTGCGAAATAAAACACACTCATAGTGGAGCAATAATTACAACAGTACATGGGAAAACAAAAAGTGATATGCCTACCATTCCTGGCATAGCAAAAAGGGCACTGTGGCATTGATAAACAAATAATTCTGCAGCAAGAGGCTGGAGTTTGACTGCTGGTTTGTGGTCTCTGCTCCCACTGCTGTTTATGTGCTTTGTTTAGTGACTCTTGGGTGAAAAATGTGTTAGCAGAGACTGGGACATGGAACTGCTTCTTGAAGGAACTCTCCTCATTGCTGGAAAATAAAGCCCCTTTTTGCTCTTGGTGATTAAGAATTAAACCAATCCACAATGCAGAATTAGGGTAGTTAAGAGGAAATGATTAAGAAATCACACATGAGGATTTCAGTAGAAGCTTATTTGAAATAAAAGTTGGTTTTCTTTCAGATAAGAAAGGCACAGATGATTTGAGGTCAAGATTGACTCCAGAGATTCTGCTGGGATTTTTTTAGCAAAATTACAATTTGAATTAAAACTCAGGGAAAGCATTGCATTTCCAGAATCCTTTTTATTTTTAATTCTGTTTTTTTTTTCTTTTCATAGTAGCCATGCAGAGAACTTCAGGCACTGAAACACTCAGAAGGCATGAAGAAGATAACATGCTGATATGATTTAACTTCAGTTATAACTCAGAAAACCAAAACATAACAGAAAAACAGAGACAAGAAGAAATACCAACAACTACTGATAAAATTCAACAGTAGCTGCCAGTGTGAAAAAAATTATTAGGTCCAAATGTTTAGAAGAATAAAGTATACAATGAAGCAAAACGATATCATTCTCTGCATCTGATCAGTCAAATGATGCACACCTGTGTTTGTCCCTGCTGTACTGTACAGGCAAACCTCCCATTTTCCAGTCATATTTTCCAACCAGATACCTGGAAGGAAGAAGGCTGAACGAGCACGTGGGTGTGAAATACCACCCTAGCAGAGCACTGAAGTGAAGGGCTACAAGCAATATTGCAGAAGAGAGGCTAAGTCAAGGTAAAGTCAAGGCAGAGCTCAGGGAGATGATCTCTAGAGAAGCAGGAAGAAGCAAAGCGAACATTTGAAACTCCATTTATTATTGTGTAGGTGAACCTTCATCACTTTCTGAGATTACCCCTTCACAAATTAAATTATTACATGACCATGACTTGAAACAGTTACCATAAAGCTAAAACACCATTTACTTTATTCAATTTCTGTGTCTAGAAATCAAAGTGGGGTAAGTAGTCAAATCCTTAAACGTGCACAGAGAGCTACAGAAATGAATTGCAAATGATCTTAAATTCTGAGGTATTCCTGCTGCCAGCCAGCAGAGCAGAGTGAGCAACAAACCTCCCCCCTCCAGAAATAAATGGATGACTGAATGCTTGCAAATGGCTCAAAGTGATGGCCACAGCATCAAGCCTTGTTCTTGTTAAGTATAGAAAACTGGAATACAAACCTCAGAAAACTTATTTAGGTTAATTAACAAAAAGGGTCCACAGCAAAACCAGGCAGAATCATCAAATATGATAACTTAATAAATTAAAACATTCTTTACCATTGTGCTCTAAAATTAGATTTATCACTGCAGTGGGATGGATCCTTTTGTTTGTAGAATGATTGCTAACAAAGGGAATATGTGGAGAGTGGCTAAAGGAACATCCTAAATTAATAATACTGCAAAGGTAAGGAAGGTGTTTCGAAAGTGAAGGTGCAAAAAGGAAAAAAAAATCAGGTTAATTTTTTAGTAAATCCAGATAATCTTAATTTCATCCATCCCAGCAAAAATTCAAGTGCAGGAACAAGTCTAACATGTAGTTCCATTGCACTTGAAGCATAAAAATGTGTTAATCAAGGAAACATAACTGAAATTGCATTTAGTGGTAGATGTAGCATAAATTTAAAAATAGATTCATTGCTCATTGAGCTAACATTGCCAGTTACCTGCCAGTTATATATTTATTCCATAATTTTCCATGTAGACATAATAATACTTTTTCTAGAGATACAGGAAAGGCACTGAAATACAGACAACACATACTTAATTTGCACCTTAAGATTATGAAAAAGGAAATGAAGTAATGCATTTTTCTAGAGACTGAAAATTAACTTTATTAGTTATATAAGACAGTTTTTGTACTTTCTGCATAGAAGGGCTTACTACTTCGAAAATAACACAGACAAAACACATGTTATGGGGCATCACTGTATTTAGTGGGTTACAGAAAAGATAAGTATGGAGAAGCCACAGATCAATTTGTCTTGTTTTGTCTTGTTGCCATCCTGTAACCTCAGACTCTTGCAAGACCACTTTTTATCTGTCATAACTGCAGAGATGGTCCTTCATAATTACTAAGTCTCTGGGATTTTTACTACTGTAGCATTTCTGGATCATCAGTATGAATTAATAATTTATGTACCTTCATAATTTACACTAGGGAGAGTGATGGAGTAACAGAGGCTGGAGGCCATGGGATCAAAGAGAAGAAGGATCTCTGTAGTCGGTGAAGTCACCAGGGTCATGAAGAGACCCTAAAAGGCTGTGTATGGGGAGCCTGCTCTCTGGGTAGAGCAATGGGCTCTACCAGACTGGGGGAGCAACCCACACCACCAGCACAGGAAAACCTGGGCTGGGAAGGTGAACATGAGCAGATTCTAGCTCAAAATGTGTTATGGCCTCTCTTTCAGGTCAGTCTGTTTGGGCGTCTTTAAACAGGCTGAAAGAGTCTCCACAAACTGGACATGCACAACTCAAAAGCATGAAGTGATTGCTTACTACGTAACACAAAAAATAGGGTTTTACTAAGCTAAGCTTTAACATGGTCCCCACCCCAAAGTCTGTCTGCTGGCCATAGGGACATGATGGGCCAGATGGGCATGGAACGGAAGGAGAGGGGTTGATCTCCACACTCCACAGTGCCCTGGGCTGAAGCTCTCTGGTGCTGAGCTGCCACCTGCTACCCCCTCCACCCATGCTACTCCTCTAGCCATGTGAGCCAGCAATTCCTGAATTGTTGAGCTTTTCACGTCCTTCATGCCAGCCTCTATCAGAGCTGTGCAGGGCAGTTCTCAGCACAAGACCTTGGTCCCAGGCTGGGGGAATCACAACATGCTTGGCAGGCTCAGCACGTCCACATCTGTCATGTGGGCTGTTCTCCACACCAGCAGACATTTCCATCCAAATACTACATGAGCTTATGCATGGGTGGATTAATGCTACTATTTGTATTCCAGACTCAAGCTGGTCCTTGCAAGAATTAGATTAAGGAGGTTTCAGAGAAGTGTTAGCTAACATTTGTTAATCATTATTCTTGAATGTAATCTCAGAGCACTTGGCTCTGCCAAAATATTGGAATTTTCTCACCCCTTTCCTCACTCCAGAGAAATCTGGAGAGAAGCTTGCTTTACCCACAGCTGGCCCTGGAGGGTTGTTCACAGAGGCACAGGAAACACATGGACAAAATAAAATGGAACCCTATGGCAATGGACACTGAACCACAGATAAAATCTCCATATTGCATGTAGTCTTCCCCTTCCTCTGGTTTACTTGGGAGTCATCCAGCACTGCTCCTTTGGTGGGTGCTATGCTCAGTTTGGCTGTTTTGTGTAATTCATCCTTCACTAACCATGCTATTTCGATTTGGAGGTTTGTGTAAGGCCAGTTTAAAAATAAACACGAGCCCAACAGAGACCTAACACAGTCTGGTGTGAACATGTTGCAGTATCCATGTTAAACTCTCCTGATATTAAAGAAACTTCATATCCTACCAACACTTAGCCTGGAAATCACACAAATATATTAGGGAGCTTTCAAAAGAAATGACAGAGAGAAAAGTTTGCCAATGAATTTAGCTGCTATCCAAAAGTTTTATTAATTGTAGGAGCAGACATGCCAGGTTATGCACAAAGCAGTTCCATGCCCTCCACTTTCTTCTGCAGCTGGAGAAGTCCATGTCATGTAATTTATGTGACAAGAATAGTTTTGCTTATTCATGTGAACACCATAGGGTGTTTTATTGGAGAGAAAAAGAGGATCAGCATGGCAGCACAGCCAGAAGCTAAGCAAACCTGGGCTAGGAGACATTGGAGTTAGAGAATCTGATTTCAAACCAGAGTAATCATCATGAAGGTCTTTCATCGCCCAGATTTCTCTATTGAGAGGACGGAGTGAAGTAGAATCTAAAAACTGAACCAGTAAATATTTATTAGGTAGTTGTTTATAGAGTGGGCTGCTGGCATGATGTCTAAAATAGCCCTGTTTTTAATCAGACTACTCTAGAGTGTGTTTTAAAACTGAAAATACCCTTGCAACCCAACTGAGGTAAATTACCCCAACAGTCTATGGGAAAAATATAACCAGGATGTCACATTTGCATTAACAGAAATGAAAGTATACTAAGGCCTACACTGAATACATTTAAAACCCTTGTTCTGAGCCTCTGGGATAAACACAGTTAAATAATGGCAAAATAAACCTGCAAATGTACTTACAAATTCATTCCACAAGTCACATTGTTGCTTTTTATGGGATCAAAAATCAGGTAAAATATTATGCAAGAATAATCAGCCACGTTTTTATGACAAACAAAACATTAGAGAAACTCAACATTTTTTGTCTGTTTTTGACTTTCCCTTGTGGGTCCCCTCCAACTGAGAATATTCAGTGGTTTCAGTGCCAAATGAGAACAGGAAATGTGTCTCCTGTGTTAACAGGTATATTCTTATTAAGCTGTAGTTTACATGCCTTAACATATTATTTTAGACCAAAAATTTCTCCCCTCTGCTTTGCTCATGTGAATGTAAGAACTGAGATAGCACGAAGAGCCATGTTCCCGCTTATAGGAGCAGTGGCTGCCTCAGCAGGAGCAGCTGAGTGTTTCTTTCCCTGGCACATCCTCCCTGTTTCCAGCAGTCAATCCTTCAGGCACTTTGTGAGTGGGAACTTGTATCTGGAACTGGAAGCTTTGATTACCAGCCTGATGAGCAAAAATGAAAATGATTTTCAAAAAGCAGAGAAGAGACATAAGATAATAACAAAAGAGAGTGGAAGTCATAAGTGAAATAATGAGCAAAAGACAAACTCAGTCCTATTTCACAATAATAATTTGAGTGCTATTTGGTGTAGTCCCAGCTTTCCAAGAAGCAGAGCTGACTGCTGAGTTGTGATTGCAGAAAATAAAGACTTATTTGAAAGGAAATATTTTTAGTGTGCTGTTAGATCAGGATGAAATGTTACCCGAATAATAATTAAAATTGAAATTACACTTTTGTTTTTCCGCTTTGGGGTTTGGGGAAGTAGCATTGCCAGGGCTAGCAGAGAGTCTGGTTCTTCTTGGTGTACCAAAGCTCCTAACTGGAGAGAATGATTCATTCATATTTCTTTCTGTTATGCTCCTTTCCTATTTATCTTCTATTAAATTATGGTCTTTCTTGAAGACATGCCAGGTCTGTGTTATTGCTTGGTGCTCCAACAGTCTGGATCCTTTCAATATATTGTGTTGCAGTAAGGGATATCAGAGGAAGCTGGCAGGACACAAACAGAAGGGTTTAGCATGCAGTAGATAATCGACCTGTGGAACCTACTGCAGAAGGATCTTGTTAGTGGAAAATCTTTATATGGCTTGGGGGATGAATGGACGACAGGAAATCCACTGTGAGTTGATATCAAAACAACATCCACTTTTAGGAAAGCCCCAACTGTAAAGCTATTTCTATCTTTTAAGATATGAAATTTTATAGATGTTTCATTTGGCCAGTTCATAAAATATGTGAGCTTTGTTACCCTTACTCCTTGGCCTTTGGAAAGTTGCTGCACAATTGATTGAATCACATACAGGAAAAGCATTGTTATCAAGCTGCAATCAGATTACCAATAAAAATATAATCATAAGCTTAGTAAGTTCACAAGAGCCAACCAGACATGATAATAAGTGCAGATTGCTCTTTTAAAGCCCAAGGGGATTTTTGTGCTTCAGCAATATCTTTCCCACCACTGGCACAGGGAATTATCCTCCTTCATCCCTTGCACCTTAGCTGAATTTAGAGCTTCTTACTAACACAAATAACCCATTTGATAGTTCTCTTCTTTTTGGGAGTGTGTTTTCTTCTCATATGGGAAACATTTTATATTTCCATTTTTTTATCCTTGCTGGCTGTTGTTACTCCTCTTGTGCTCTAGGACAGACCTTCTGGACTGATGTGACTAGAACTGAAGACGTTGTTATCATTCCGGAGTCATATACAGTCTGCCAGAATGATGTTTTCTTTTATATTCCCTGTTTAGTTACTAATAATCCATAAGATTCAGTTTAGCTTTTTGATCACTGACCTGAACCAAGATGAAATTTTCAGAGAAATACTCACAATGATTGCAAGATATTTTTCCTGGTTAGCAATAGGTCATTTAGAGACCATTATTGTGAATGTGTAATTAAGGTAGGTTTTGCACTGATTTCTGTTTATCAGTATTGAATTTATTTAGCTGATAACATTTATTGATATTCTCACAAAATATTTTTACAGGTCTTGGCAGACTTAGATTTGACTACTGTAAGTAATTCAATATTATCAGCAAAGACTGTCTCCTAAGTCTTCACATTATTTTCATGACCACTTACAAACATTCATGGAGTCCTACATTTCCTATTACTCTACTGATTTTATAACCATAACTGCTTAGTTTCTTTAAAGCACTCTAAGAAGAGACATTGTTAAAATTATTTGGTGATTAGCTCATCCTTAATTGTATGTTTGTTGAGATCTTCAAATAGCTCTAACAGCCTTTACTCTAAAAGCCATGTTGATTCATTCCATACATGACATATTTATCTATTTTCTGATGTTTTCCCATTTATCTGCTCAGTGTATAAGGCACATATATCTCCTTGTAATTCTCAAAATTTCCTCAGGCGATTCATTAAATATCGATGCCACATTTACCACTTTCAAGTCCTTGGGATCTGAAATAACTTTAAGCAACAAGGCATAGTGTGGTCATTTCAAACCATCCTAGGACTGAGTCATACAGAAAGTACTCCTGTTCTGGTAGCCAGACTTCACCGTGTCTGTTTTGCTGCATTGCTTCATTTTGGAGGAGAAGCAGTCCAGACTTAGCACCTCATCCACCTACAGTGAGCAGCACTTTTTATTCGTATCTGTTGCTTTCAGCTCCAGGACTTTTGGGTTTGCCAAGCTACTTATAAAATCATGACAGGAAGTAGTAAGAGCAAGCACCTGCTGCCAGTGACCTTAAAGAAGTGTACAGTACTCTTTCAATTGAAAGGTTTTAGTAGTCTCTGTGCTAAAATATGCTGTGAAAACTGTGCTGGATCCTTTATCAATACAAGTGTAATAAAATGGGCATGCTTAAGTTAATTTTCTTATATGAGAAGCTCAAATAGTTGAGCTCATGTGCAGCTGCTTACTTCTCAATTCAACAGGGACCAGAAGAAAATTGGACCACACAAGGTCTCGCAACCAAAAAGTAAAAGAGTCCTTCTTCTCTTTCAGATGAACAGTTTGGCTAATGAAAGCTCCCAAGAATGGGTTCACCTCAGGGGAGAAAAGAGAGATCCTAGTGGAGGTAAAATTGCATTGCTCTCTCCTTTCATCCTTCTGCCAAGGCCCATGCAGGTGAAATTAGGGCACAAACCCAGACAGGAGTTCATCGTAGGAAGGAGGCAATGGGAGATCATCCAAGTATTTACAATAGCTCTTTTCTCTTTACTGTATTTAGATTTAGGCAATTTTGGGGGGGAGGAAATAAAGATCTGAGAGAGAGAGAATTTAATGAAAAGAAAACCCTGCATGCTGAAGGTAATAATGTTTCATAGAAGAAAATTTATTTTTGGCCTTCAAAAAGAAAGATGCTTTCAATTTTTGTAATGCTAAAGCCATTTTGCACTGTCTGGACTTATGTTGCAGTTTTCAAGCAGGAAACTTTTTCATTCCTGTGTAACCTTCATATCTGAGTTGCAGTGATCTCTAAAACTCAGTTACAATAATGATATTTTATAATATACACTAAATACCAAGCGTCAGATACCAGATTGATTTTCTCTTCAGAGATTCCATTTCTTTAATGTGCAAGTTATTACATCCTTGAAGGGAGTCTGTTACAGTGCTTTCCCTTCTGCTGGTGATGGAAACAGAGCCCTGTTCAACCCATGGCTCGATTCCAAGCCTGCTAAGTGTACTGGCAATGCTGCCTGCAATTTTAGCACTCTGGAAAGCAGACTTGAAAGACTCAAGGTCCCATCAGCCTTCTGAGGCCTGTGGCAAGAGTAAGAGCTTCAAGAATCCAATTTAAGTCTTCGTTCTCAAATGTAAATCTCAGCACTAGAGAAGATCTTTGGCACATACCAATGTAGTTTGGCTGACTTGAGTTTATTCTACATCAGGACAAACCTACCTGAAAATGTACCTTTAGGATTATATTTTCCACAATGACAAATGTACAGATGTAAAACTGTGACAGATGTATCCAGACAGAAGTTTTCATGTATATTTTGACACAGTCCACAGCACAAAACTCATTTGCAAGAGTACAAATTCTTGAAATTTGGTTCACATGATCTGTCATCTTAATATTTAAAATAATTCAAAACAAATGCAACAGTCTCATACATGACTCCAGTTATCTCAACTGCTAGTGGTAAGTAATTTTGGCAAATCCACTTAGAGATAAGAGCAGGTGTTTAGGTACACAACTGAAACACCACCTAAACCTTGTGCCTGGGTTACAACAAAGTTTTCCTTATGATTATTGGGATTTCCTGCTTCTGTTTGGGCTGAAAACACTTTGGGAATAGTTTAACTCAACTATTCAGCAGTTCAGTTGTAGCAGCGTGTGTGAAACAGAGAATAAAACTTGAAAAAGCAAAAATTAGCAAGTCCTAAAAATCCCATAACATTTGTTTGGCATTAGTTATTATTTTGAAATTAAAATCTGAAGCAGAAACCTCCCATTGAGGAAAAGCTGCTCATACCTTTCTTTTCTTGAAGTGTTTGCTCTTCCCTCAGAAAAATGCTGAATATATCAAGAAACAAACATGCAATCTTAGTAAGTTTTTCCAGCTGGGCAGCTTTGTTCAGCTAAAATATTCTTAATCTCTTAAGCATGATTTGATGCAACTTCTTTGCAGGCTGCATGAGTCCTCTTCTGACCTTGTAAATCGAGTTCATATGCATACTCATCTACAGCTCTCGTTTGCAATGCCGAAGGCAATTTAATTGTTTGGTACTTTCATTAGTCCCCTATTGATTGGTTCCTCTTCCTCCCTGCTGTGCACAGAAAGGTACATTTCCTCTTGCTATTAGCTGTTTAACAAAACCCTCTTACCATTTCTTTGGCATTTTGATGATATTTGATACTAATCTTACCTGGTTGTTCTTAAAGCAGCATTTTAATTTAATATTTTATTTAAAGCAACCTTTTAAGCAACTTAATCTGGCCCTCGAAGTTCTGCTCTGAACTTAGTAAATCACTTCTCCCTCCCAGCATCTATTAAAATGAGTACTGGGCTGAGGAGTGGGAGGCTTTCCTCACCTAGCTGAAGGCATTCCTGACAAATACTGTGGCATGCCCTTCAAGGCAATTGTCCAGCGTATGCTGGGAAGCACGGCATCTTCAAACACCTAATGGGTGTCATTAGCTGGGACACTGGGACTTCTGAGATCTCAGAAAAGAGTCTGCAATTGCCAAGTGACCTTGGAGCCAGGTGAGAGAGCAGCCATGGGAAAACCCTGACCTGCCTTGTAGCAGTCAGGGTGTGTTACACAAGATCATTATGATATATTAGTTTAAAATATATCGTAGTGATATATCATAAAATATATCATAGTGATCTAACATATCAAATATATTAGTTTAAAATATACAAGCCTCCTTTCATGGCATAAAGCCATGGCACTCGCATCCCATTTCTCCAGCTGGTGCCTTCTGTCCTAGGACATTTGCCGATCCTTGGAAAAAGGGATCCTCCAGCTCAGTGAAGAAAGTCCACAACTTTGGAGGCAGTGCTCTTATGGCAGCTGCAGCTGCTAAACTGCCACATCTGTGTGTTTTCGTGTTCCCCAGCCTGCACAGAACAGCACTAAAGTAATTGGAAGTGGCAATACGCCACTTCATCAGTGCTGAGTCCTTCTGCCAGGATGACTCAGCTTCAGCCACGTGATGTGTAAGTAAAAATAGGAATGAGTATGGGCATTGATTTGTGGTATGAAAGATCAGATATTGAAAATTAAATTGTTACAAACTTTCTTTTAATCTGAAAAGAAATAAGGCAGACATGATAAAGCTCTGATAGTGAAGTTCTCCATTGCAAAGGCCTTCCGTGATGCTACTGGAAAATGTCAGCTGAATTTCTGACTAAGTCTCCAGCAGGGAAATCCTCCTGCCAAAGTCCCATGTTCCAACATGGAAATCCCAAGTGTCATGTCCTTGGGTGTAAATATCAATATGGAAACTGTTGATCTGTGGTTTCTTTCTGGCTCTTGCCCACATTCCCAGGACTTTGCATTTGTCCATGAAGTTTGTTTCCATGGATTTCTTCTTTTTCCTCAGCCCTACCACCTGTTGTGGCTCAGGACAGGCAGGCAGAGTTGTGCTTTGTCCACCTGTGAGTGCTTGCAGGGGCACCAAGCACCCTCCTGCCACAGAAACTGCCTCTCTCCCTGCTGCCACCCCTGACAGAGCCACTGCCTGGGGCAAGGTGTGTGGCACACAGCCAAAGAGCCCTGCTCCATCTCAGACAGCGGTGAGGCCTGAGAACTTAGAGGGGAAAACGAAGAGGAGTTACCAGGGTAAGGTTAGAAACAGCGAAAGCCTCAAGGAAGAGACCCCAGCACTGCCCCTTTTGGTTCAGCTCTGCCCCAGTGACACAAGGGAGCAGCCTGGAGTGCTTGGGGTATCTCCTTACTAATGGGCATCTCCTTTCCTTGACAACACACTGTGGTTTTGACCACCATGCTGGGAGACCAGTGGACTTCCCAGTAGGCTTTCTGGAGGCAGGAGACCCTTCCCCCTGGCTGGGACACCCCATTTCAGCCCAGACTTGGCCAGAAATTATTTAACTTGGTGTAAAGCTCTTGCCTGTGGAAACAAAGTCATTGAACTGGTCATCGGACAAGTTCTTCATCCTCCTTCAGGGAAGCTGAGTGTCTCGTGAGCTGCAGCAATTCCTGAGCTGGCTGAGGGCCTTCCAGCCCTGCCCCATGTTGCAGACTCACCACCTGCATTGCTGAACCTCCCTGCAGAGCCCCTTGGTGCTGTCCATCATTTAAAATTACGTTCCAGAGGTGCCAAAGAACCCAAGTGCTTGGTGGTCTCTGGGGCCCTGGGGGTTGCTCCTGAGCATACTTAAAGGTATCCAGATGATGGTGGCAAGCAGGACAGGGTACAGCCACACAATCCTCTGCATTTCCAATCATTAAAACAAATACAAGTCTCTCTACTGCAGCTTCCACAAATGAGGAAGTTTTAATTACATACTGAGAAAAAATTGCATGATCCTTACTACTCCAAGAGTTCAGGTTTTTGCAGCGCAAACAAACCCTTTCTCTTTCCTCCCCTGTCCACAGTTAGGTTTCTCAGAGCTCCTCTAGTTTCTTTTGTCCTCACTTCACTCCACAAAACAAGTGCTCAAATCCCCTGTGCAAGAGAGGCAGCATGGCTCCTGGCTTGGCAGGTAGCTGCTGCTGAGCATGGCAAGTGTTTAATGTTGCATGGTTGGCTTGGGAAGCAGCAAACTGGGCAGAAGAAACTGCCATGGCCTACTTGGCATGGGAGGAACCCCTGGACTCTGGGGTAAGATGCCATTGGACACTCAGGAGCTGCAGATGGTGCAAGTTGTGTTTCTCCACTTCTGTCCAGTGCACATGGCTGTCTGCTGGAAGTGGGGTTACAACGCCAGAACTAAACAAGTAAAGAACACAAATCATCACCTTTTGGGGAGGCAGAGCTGAAAGGCAGCTTGGAAATGAAGTGTTTTCTAATAGGCTGAAACAACAGTGAAAATGCGATGCTGCAGTCACTGCATACAAGCACTGGGTTTGTAGGAGTGCTGAACTGAGATGGACCAGCTTGCACACAGGTAATGATGGATAAAAAGGACATTTACAGAAGCCATTCCCAACACATTGTAGCAGATTTAAAATCTGTTGCAAGAGATAAAAACCAGTAAGTATAATGTGCTGGAGAGAAGAGCAGAGAATTGTAGGCATTGCCCGGGTTTCAGATTCACTGCATTAAATTAAACCCATGGACAATCACAGAAAATGGACCATGAGCAAGTGAAAACAATCCCAGAACACTCTGTGCATTCAGTCCTGTCCCCCTGACATGCTGGAAGGATCACCCCCACAAAAGCAGTTCAGTTTTGCATGGACAGGTGGGGTATATGAATCTGGCATGGGGGCAGTTGTGGGTGTCACGATGTGCATGTCCTGCCTTTGGGTGCACAGCCCCTGAGAAAAGGGAAATTGATCATCTGAACTAGGCTGCAGATCACCGAAATGGCACCTGTCAGACATCTCAAAGCATTTGCATTTCAGCCACCACCTGGACTAAAGTATCTGTGCTGAAAGGCAGCATATCAGATTTTAGGGACAGTGACTTTCCTCTCTGCAGAGAGGGAGGGGTGTCATGCCCATGCCCAGCAGTGTGGTGTGACAAGGCTGCTGTTTCTCTGCCCTGTGCAGTCCCACTCATTTTGCATGGCCAACACGCATGGTGGGTTCCTGCCCTGTTTTCTTACAAATGCATCCAGCTTTCTCTGGAAAACAAGAGATTTTTTCATTTCTGTAAGCAGCTTGTCCCACTAAGTGCTCTTGCTGGTAAGAATATGATCCTAATTGCTGATTGGATTTCTCCAGATTTGCATTCCAGGAAGAGGTTGGTTTTTTTGGGTTTTTTTAATGCATTAAGGAAGCTCTTTGTATCTTTTATTTTCCACTAGGAAAGATACATTTATGCTGCAATCATGCTACTATTACCACACTTATCACCTGATAACTGAAGTGGACTGAACAAATCCTGTCAGAAGTGATTCTCCATTTTTATTTTTAGTTATTGCTTTTCCTAGGACTTGTGGCAGGCTGTTGTATATGTATTGCATTGCATTATTCACAATGATAGTATTTTTAAAACTGTTGGCACTATATTAAAACTCTTCCACAGCATCTGAAACTTCTGTTCTTTTAATACAGAAAAGCCTTCTCAGCAAACTCTTTTAGGATGTGGGGATAGATTGGTTATATCTACTGACTTTAATTAATTCCCTGAATTTTCTTAACTTCCTTAGGAGTTACTAGCGACATCCTAATAGAATACAGGTAGCTTTAAATGTTTCTAAAAACAGAACAAAAAATGGAATAAACACACAGAATTTTTAAATTATGCATAGAAATGAAATGGTTGATTAGTTGTCAGTGGGATTCACAGCTATGTGCACCCACTTTTGTTAGTAAATCCCTCTAGTTTTTGGTATTAGGTGGAAACCTCAACAACAGCGAGAAATTTTAAAATCACTCATCTTGTTGCATGCCATCACTGGGGTTGGTGTCACTTTGAGCAACACACAGCCAGTGCATGGGAGACCAGGCAGAAGTGATGCTACTGCTATTTATAATCCATTTTCTTTTAAAGCAAAATATACTTTAAAAATAGAAAGAGTATTTAAACTATGGATACTACCAGCAGAGCTCACAGTGAGGTGTGTGTGCTTACAGACAAAAACCACTCTGAGCACTTCAGCTTAACTGACTGTGAGGCAGGTCCAGTACAGCATGTAAACAAATTTCATCTTATGGCTCATTTGTTCAGTCACAGAGATGTCTTGTGTCCTACCAGCCTGGAACATGAACATAAAACAGGAGTATATATTTGTCCATTAACACAACGCCTCAATACACTGTCTCAGTTTTGCTTCAGTCTCTTCTCCAGACTGATGTTGAGGGGTTTTTATGCTTTAATGCAGAGTTCTAAACCAGAATGTGTTATTTCATCATTCATCAATTCTGCCTATTTATTCGATAATAATAAGGATCCAGACCAAATATGAGGATTGATAAAATGAAGAGGCCCTATTGGCAATAAAAGTCAATCAGGCTTTTCACAGTCCCACTGATACATTTTGAGGACATATTTAACAACTTCAAAGGAGAAAAAGAGCTTTGAACACACATATTTCTGTTACACCAAACCATTGCTTCAGGCACAGGAAGGAAAATATTGCAAACACTGTTAAGTTACTGGGACAATGTACAAATGTATTCCTTTGGATTTTTTTCTCCTGGTTTATTTTACATATTAGAAAACCTATGCAAGGCTTGCCCAATGATCATACAATTGTACAGCTGGGTAGTGCATGCAACTAACATAAAAAGTGTATATTAAAGAAGGGAAGCTTTTTTAGTTGTTATGAGTATCATACAACCTAAAGACACAGAAGTCAGATTTTTGTAAGTATTCACTAACATGTTTCTATCCTGAAGGTGAAAAGAAAATTCATCTTGCCAGGAGTGCTACCAATTCTCTTTGTGAGCAGGTGACACCAAAGGCAGAGAAAATGCTTGGGACTTTCTCAGAGAAGTCCTGTTATTGTAGATCTACCATGCTATCCATTCTCCCAGGTATAGTTTTTGTGCCCCTGAAAGATGTAAGATTCAAGGGCTGGGGAAGAGACATGCTGGAGTCCCATAGATCTAGCAAGTAGAACAGAGTTGCTGCTGACTTGGCAAGTGGGGAGGGGATGCCATGAACAGGAGCAAAGAGCCGCATCCAACACCTCTGTCAGAAACTGGGAGTGTGGGAAAAAGAGATGCAGCAGCCTCTGATGGTCCATTAGTCTACTCCCACAGAATGATTACATCAGTTAAGTCAGTTTTCTAAAGGCTCCAGATGATTGAATTAGTCAAGGATAGGTCAGATTATTTCTGCCTTACTGCCGTCATTACGGTGCTATAAACATATCAATTAATAGAGTTTGCTCTGACAGGATTCCTGCTGTTACTAATTCAATGGCTCCTATTGTAAAGAAAACCACCTTGGTAGTAGCCCTGAGGAGGCTGTGACAGCTGAATGCCTTGGAATGCCTCTGCTTGAGAGCCAAGGAATATCTCTTTTTCCTGGGAAGAGCACACATGGCTGGACGTGATGGAAAGGAAGAAGTGCAATGAGGCCAAGACCCCAGGTTTGGGTGGCAAAGCTTTTATTTACCCAAGAAAGAAAATTCAGCTGTGCTTGCTTTTGAGAATTCTGGGGACATTGCCCACCACCATGGGCTTGTCACCCCTCTGTTAGGTCAGTCCCAATGCCATGTCCCTCTCCTGCTGGGAAATAGCTGGTCAGCTCTTTCCTGGATGCTCTGGCAGTGTGTTGCAAAGATGCAGTCATACCATAACCCTGGTGTGCACTGGGTTTTTGAGACTTAACCATGAAGACCATTTAGTTTTCACACCTAATATTGGTGTGAAATTTTTGTAGGAGAAAAATTAAATCTTTAGACTGAAAGAGTCTCTTCTGTATTTCCTCAAAGCAGCAACAAGAACAATGCCATGGGATAGCAGCACTAGCATAAAAGTATTATTTATGATTAAATCCTTATCTGAATAATTGTGGGTGAGCTAACAGCTCACTAATGGTAGAATCATAGAACTGCTAAGTTTGGAAAGGACCTTTAAAATTATCGAATCCAAGCACTAACCCAGCACCGCCAAGTCCACCACTAAATCATGTCCCCAAGTGCCTCATCTACATGTCTTTCAAATATCTCCAGGGATGGTGACTCAACCACTTCCCTGGGCAGTCTTTCTAATGCCTGACCTCCCTTTCAGTGAAGACATTTTTCCTGATGTCCAATCTAAACCTTGCCTGGCACAACTTGAGGCCATTTCTTCTCATCCTGTCACTTGTTACCAATTGAGGTTTTCAAGAACTGGAGGGCATTTCCAAATACTACTTTCCAAAGACTTGTAGTTAAACTGCAGATCTGTGCTCTGACCTTGGGATTATGACATCTTACAGCTTTCCCATCAGTCACCACACATCAGGAATATTTTGTTATGTATATTTATTATGATGATTTGCAAAACCAAATGGTGTGTGGAACTCTTAAGTTCTGAATATGTCATTTATTTGCATCAAATACATACCTCTTCCAAAGCACACTAGTTTTCTCATGGAGCCTGCAGAATGGGTGGATCTTTCTTCCTAATGCCTGAAAACTGTTAAATTCACAAAACAATACTCAGATGACATAATTATTAGTATTACAGGCTGATCCCCCAAGCAAAAATTGTGGAAAGAACCCTTTATGAGAGGGTGGCTGCTGTAGCCAGGGGTGGTCTGGCCTTGCTATCACAGACTGACTCCAGCTGATGCCTTGCCAGTTCATTGATGCAGCACGAGAAAGCACTGCCTCACAGCTCTGTCCATCTGGGTTGAAATTGCTACCTGTATGTCTTGGCTACATAATGCCGTGGGCGAGG
>VZTX01005207.1:26700-133140 GCA_013400915.1 Pardalotus punctatus | reverse complement strand
ATAACATCACCCCAAGACAATAGTTTACATTTGTATTATTCTTCATGACCTTCATATTTGAAACTATTTTTAATCATTCTCTGTTTTCTTCTACCCTTTTCTTCATTATTCTTACAGGTTTTCTTCAAGAACTTTATACTGTAAGAAGTAGTTTGTCAGAACTGAAATTTTATTGATTTAAATTTCTGGGGAAATATGATCCTGAGTCATTATTTTCACATTCATCCTGAAATCAGCAATCAAGTCAGGTATTACGGTTTTAAGACCCACAGGAGGTGACATTCATTTCAAGTTTTCTTTTACTATGTAACTACAGAAAATGCCAACTAATGATACTAGACAGATGACTACTGTTGGTTTCTGCCATCATTAATGCTGGCTTTGTTTTTATTTGTATTCTAAATCTTGAAATTATAGACCTAGAAATCCCATGCAACTGTGACTTCTCAAAGTTTTAAGTTTCATTTTTCAGCTTTCATCCCCTCTCTATATCATATCTTGTGTTAAGTTTACATAAAGAGAGAGCCTTTCAAACCCATTGTTGTCTCTCACCATCACAGTTATACAGTCCAGAACAAATTGCTAACAACTTAAGTGAGACTTCTGCCCTAGTGAGAAAGTTTGATGCTGGAATATGCCATATAACCAGACAGTTGCATCACCAGGTTGTTGAACTCTATAAAGGCTGCCTTCTTATCCAGCTTTTCACTGGCATGCTACTTGTACATTTTTATGTGCAATTTAAATATATTGTGTGTTCTCAAATATGGCAATATGTTTAATTCAAGTGATCTTGGTATACATTTTCAATATATAAAAGTGTATATATGCAATAACCTCTGTATGGAGTTGAGTCAGGCATTTGAATTCTGTTTCTTATTTCAGCTAAGTTTAACTCAGCCAGGTTTCCAGATCTGATTTTTTTCTTGTATGTATGATCCAGCTTAACCAGTCTACTCAGGATTTTCCTTTGAAAACTTCCCTGCAAAACAAAACCAAACTCTCCTTCAACATATATGTTAGGATTCATTTGTTTGTTAAGATAAGGTAAATGAGAAGTAAACAACATAATGAACATTTGGAAGAGGTGAAAACCTATCACTAGCCACCGAGGAATCTCTAAACAGTTATGGAAATCTGGGTTAGTAATTCTTGCTACAGCACTATTCACTGTGTCCAGTCTTACTAATGATTTTCCTAAATTGTCCAAAAACCCAGCTGTTTTCTGAAGATACATGTATTCTGTTACAGCAATTTTCTCTTTTCTCTCAATATTTTGAATCAGAGTAGGGAACAAAATATCATTCTGAAGCAAAAATTCACCAGAAACATAATTTCTATACCCCTTTTGAGCATTCTTCGGTGACTGTATCAGTTTTCTAGTCATCATGTCAGCCTGTCTCTCAGTTCCTTAAATATTTCTGTGTAAATTATCTCTTTGAAAGCACGATGTTAAGACAATTCTAAAAGGATTGAGCTTTTTCTATAAAAGTAGAGCATGCAGCTTTGGAGCATATAGCAGTTTTTTCAGTTGTGTTAAACCATTCAAGGTATGGCTGAGTAGGGTAAAATTACTCTGTGTTCCACAATGGTTCCTAGTAGTGATTCAGGAGAGATATTTTCTGGGAACTATGCACTGCAGAAATGTTGCAGGTACAGATTATGTAGATGGAAGAGTGACAAGTAGCCTAGTAATTTGATAGCATCATGAATCAAAATGCATCTGTCACAGATTTTCTAGGTGGAATTTCTGGGCAGATCCAAAACTGGCACTAATCACATACTATTAATTATTTTTAAGGCATAAAAAACAATGAGAGGAATTCAGGAAGTTAAATGTGAGGATGGCAGAAGAATGAAATAAATTACTTTATATCTGTCTTATCAGTCAACATGTCCTATAAGTCTCAAGGACAGAAAGATATCAAATGGTATAATAAAATTCAATTGCAATTGAAATTAAAGATGCAATGAAAAATTAAATTTGAGAACTTTAAATGGACTCTGTACTTTAGAACATTATGTGGAGCCTCTAGACTAATAATGAGTATTTTACATGTTCACATCATAAATTTATTCTCTATTATTTCTCTAAAAATCAAAAGTCTCATGATTGAGTAGTGACTGGAATTCACTGCTCTTGCATGTGCAGAGAAAACAGCAAAGGACTCTTGATGCATGTAATTTCTACAAGGGAATGTGCACTGATGTCTTGTAAGGGCCCTCGAAGAATAAGATAATTCCTATATAAAGGAGTATTTTGAATGGATCTTTTAAAAATTATTTTATATTAATAGATTCCTTTATGGTAAACACCAAAGACTATAGGATGATTAAAAAAAAGGCCCAGGGAACAGAATTGAAAAAATGGAGAAATGGAGAGTAAGGGAATCTGGCAGTCAAAACTTCCAGTGATTAGTTGCATTAGTTATACATATCTCAGAGTGGTGATATTTTCTGTTAACAATTAGTGATGGTTTTATGGTGATGATGCAACAGATAACCAGAGTGTATTCATTGTCTTTGTACAACTATGTGAAGTGTGGTTTTTTGATGAAAAAACAGGACAATAATAAAAATTTTCCATGGGAATCCTAAGGATTTCTATGTGACATATTTGACTGATAATTTTTATCAAGTCCTTTCTAAATGTAGCAGGCAGTGTTTTTTCAACAGTCATTTTCTCTCACTGACAGTGACACTGTTGGAACATTTCTGATAACAGAACTTATCAAAATGTGTTTTCATTATCAAATGAATATGTGTTATCATTATCAAAAACATCAGTGCAAAGACTAGGTGCACAAAATTGCTAAACATTTCAGTCTTACAGTCCATGATTTTTAGTAGTAGGCAACTTGATTGCACTGTGCCTATTAGGAAAAAAAAGTCTAAATTGTCTAAAAGAAAGTTGATCAAGTATTGAAAGTATTAAATATTAAGTAATGTTTACATTACTTTGGAAAAATCATGTGCTTAAATAAACACTGATTTTTAAAAATATGCTAGCTAGGTGCTAGGGAATTTGCAGCTGTTGACTGCTCAGCAAATTAAGAAATTGCGTGTTTTAGCTTCTCTGCATAGTAAGTTTGGATAAAAGTGAAAATTTAAAACAAATTATCTTTGGTTAATTCTGTAAGAAAGTTCATCTTTATACGTGGTAATTACTATGACAGTAGCGTTCTAGCGTTATTCCTAGCTGTTAAGAAAATCTTCATGAAGATTTTAGGTAGTTTAATAAATCATATGTTAAGCCATATTTTTCTGCTGTTTCTGGTCTGTTTCAGTAAAGTCCATACACTTCTTAATAAGGTACTGGGCTTCTGAATTTTTGGGTGAAAAAACCTGATAACGTAATTAACTTTGAAATTTCTTGAAACGTATTCAGAGTTGATAGGGAAGCTTGTTTCTGAATCCTAGCATAAAAACCGTGTTTGAACCTGAAGCCATGATTCATATTCTCTTCTGTTGATCACTTTTAACCACTAAATATTGCTTGTAAAGCTAATGCATTCATTAAAATGCCTCTTAATTTATTAACTGCAATGGAAATTGACCGTCTATAGTCCTTCAAGAAAATACTGAATAAAAATATAAAACAATACTGGAATATAGAGTTTGCAGACTACTAGTGCACTGGGACCTCTACAAATGCAGATTTCAATCACTTGTATAATCGAAACAGCAGACACCAACCTCTCTCATAAAGAACTTATTTTTCAAGTACTATAAACAAATACTTAAGCAAGTAGCTATTCCCAAATTCTAATTAGTCAGGCCTTTTGGCAGAGGTAGTCCAGACAACATGGCTATTTAAATGTCATTTCTCCTTAGTGCATTTTACAGCTCAGGGGTGTTTTTGCTGTGGTCAGCATGCTGGCTTGCATGCAATCTTGATAATCTGAACCTTGAATCCAGCTAAACTCAAATGATGTCAGGGCATTGTATTCATTAGTTAGATCTTATTACCACAGTTTACAGCCGTGATCCATTTTTAAAGGCCTGTTCACAAAAACCATAGTTTGCTACAAATGAGAGGGTATGCTACTCATTAGTTAAAAATGTATGGTCCAAAGTTATCACTAATGTACTGAAATTTGGTTTTTCCAAATGTGTGTTGGATCCAATGCTTGCAACAGGTTAACCCTTTTGGTTTAATTAGGCTGGTCAGATGTTCAGGAAGCTTCCAGACAAAAGTACACTAATACTGTTTAGGCTAGTGATATTTAAGTACAATTCTTTCAAATATATGTGGCTATGTTTGCCATTTCCATTTCAAACAGAGTTGCTTACTATGCATAATATGATGGAATATAAATTTGGCTTACATGATGAATTGCTTTATTGCATGCATTTAGTTTTGAGCAATACCTCAGTTCTAAGGTCATCAGGCTAGTTCTGTGTAGGTATGTGTAAAAAAGGTCTTCTGTATGTGAGAGAATTTTTTTAAAAAAAAAATAATATGATATGGAATTAAGAAGAATAAACAGAAAAAGGAGGAAAATATAGTTGAAAAAAATGGAAACTCAAAAAGACTGAGCATCCGTTAAACAAAAGGTATGTGCAGGAAAGATAGAATTGACTCATCACCCAAAATATCAAAATCAAACTTAGAACTTTCAGTTTCTTCCAGATAGTATGCTTAGGGAGGATTTTTTGTCTTTTCCCTTATCTTTTTTGCTTCTTTCTTTGAAAGTAGCACTTCATACATGTCTTAACTGCCATTTACCTTTCCTCTACAGAGTCCTTCACTCTTGCTGATTGATGAATGTACTTTCTTCTGTGTCTTGAAATCGTAGTGAAATTACAGTTTTCATATAGTCTGTATTTTTTTTTTTGCTGCAGAAGTCCTTCACAATTCCTGTTTGTTTATTTCTAAACAGATGGAAATTATGGAAGTGATTATATGTTTTAGTTTTAATTTAATGTGAAAAGTGTTACTTTCATTTTGACATAGGCATGTCCAATGTCTAGCATGCTCTACTTACTTCCAATATGATATGTGACAATGTGTGGTTTTGTGTCAGTGTCTATTTACTCATTTATGAATAATTAGGTTGGTTAACTTTTTTAATTCACTTTATAATTTCTATTTAAGTTGAACAAATAATCCCCTAATTATTTTAAGGTGAACTTTTTAAAAAAGACCAAAATTTTTCCCTGTAGAAGTAAAATTTTGCCTAAAAGGGGGTCTGAAATTAATCAGACATGAAAATGTGAATGTCCTTTTTCCTCATTCTTCTGCACAGTTAGGTTCTGGCACCAAAGTACTAATATTAAACAAAATTAAAAATCAGGAAATTTATGTACTGGGGAGCTGTTTCATAGTCTGAGTGTCTGACAAATAGGGATAATATACTTTAAAGCACTGTGTCTCTCGACCCACTGAACAAATTCTTCATCATGTGAACAGTTAACTCAAGAGGCCTGTTTGTTTTGCTGTTTTTTAGTTGTTTTCTTTTTTTTCCAGCTGCTGGAGGTTGAAGGGTGTGGAATTTTTCCCCATTCCTGTTGTTAGGTTACTAATGGCTGGATACTTAAGGACTACTAACCTTTTTTGTAAGAGACAAAGAACTGGCCTGGGCGTGGGGAGGGGAGGAGAGATTGGTGATCCTGATAAGGCTCTCTGGGCCACCGGGAAGGACACAGGACAGCAGTAGGGAACTGTGGGCTCCTCAGCTGCAGCTGCAGAAAGGTTTTTTTTTCGGATCTGTGCTGTTTTCTTCTCGTTGGTGAATGAGGTTTCGTTTGGGAACAAGGTGCACTCCTGGGGTGCACATCTCCCCGGCTGTGCTAGCAGCCTCTACGGAAGGGGGCCAGCCGCTGCCACCCCATGCTTTTCCCTGCTAGAGTGGGTTGAGGAATCCCTGCCACCTTTTGTCGGCGAGCCGGGGTGATCCC
This sequence comes from Pardalotus punctatus, assembly GCA_013400915.1. Classification (NCBI taxonomy): domain Eukaryota; kingdom Metazoa; phylum Chordata; class Aves; order Passeriformes; family Pardalotidae; genus Pardalotus; species Pardalotus punctatus. The sequence goes on along the minus strand of VZTX01005207.1, from coordinate 127,239 downwards.
ATCTCTGCCACCCCTGCTCCCTGCTCTGAGCTCCTGCCCCACGTCTGCTGCACGCCCGCCATTGCCCTGCCCGCCCCGCCCCGCCCGCTGCCTCTGGGCACTTCAGCACTGCCCGCAGCCACAGAGCTGACCGCGCCACAGCGCCCCCTGCAGCTGCGCGGGAGTCATCGCACCCGCCCTGCCCGGCCGGGAGCCCGACAGCGCCCCTGCCGGCTGGGACCGGAACTGCACCAAACGGAAAAAGCATTTGACAGCTCAGAGACTTCTGTCACCGCATCTTCTGGTTTTTGTTTGTTTGTTTGTTATTGCTACTGTTGTTGATTGTTTGCCTTGCTATAGATACTAGTAAAAAAAATTATTCCTTTTCCCATATCTTTGCCTGAAAGCCCTTGATTCCAAAGTTATACTAATTCGGAGGGAAGGGGGTTCACATTTGCTAGTTCTAACGGAGGTTCCCACTTTCCTTAGCAGACACCTGTCTTCAAACCAAGACACCAACAAATTAAATCCTTCTTTGATCATTGCTTAATATGGCAAGCTTCTCCTCTTTAGATTAAATATAATGTTATTGGGTTTTGTCTTCTTTGTCTGGTGTATGAATGCAGGTATTTGTTTTTCATTGTGCACTTTTTCTTTCATATTTACAGAGCTTATATTTCCGCTTGATCTGACCCTAGCTCAGAAAAAGTGATATTGATGGTTGTCACTTCATGTTGGTCTCACAAACATCTTTAGACAAAAAAATTGTTACATAGAGTAAGATTTGTGTTTGGTTTTTTTTTTTAACTAAGAAAAGAATATGGGTACCAGACTGTGCACTTCTTATTAGAAATAAATAAAATGGAATGGTGAAGCTGATAAATATTTTTGTGTTTAGGACAGAGCTGTAAGAGGCAGAGCTGCATTGATTATGATGCATGTGACTTTTATACAAGAATTTAGTGCATGCTCTTCTACCACCAACTCATTGTGGAGGTAAGATATCCTACATCCCTGTCCTTCCTTACCTCGGGACTCAAACACACACCTTGAAGGAGATCATCAATGCACCATGACAGAGGAAGGTAGAGGTGAAAGTAAATTTTAACTGGAACTGGAAAACAATGGGCAATGTTATTTTCCTTCTAAAAAGCCACAGGCTTGCAGTCAAACCACGGTTATCACCTTTCTGGTAGCTGGCACCCATCTCGCACCCTGATCAGAGCCAAAATATGCCTTTCATTCACCAGACGACATATTGATTTCCAGGCTCCCAGGTTCCATCTGGAACAGGTGGATGAAAGTTAGCTTTTGCACAACCTAAATGGTGGCTGCCAGATTCCTTTTTTTTTTTTTTTTTTTTTAATCTAACTCATTAATTGATAGGAAGAAGTATTTTAATCATATTGTAAAAAGAGAAGATAAGTACTGTTCTGAAGTACAATTCTATAAGTCATTGTCTCTGAGGAGCAATTTAAATTTTAACTGCAGCAAAGTGTAAAGATCTTCTTACTGACTTTCTACTCTCTGGACTTCTGTGTGATCAAATAAAAGTAGTAGCAGGCTGTTCCAGGTAGCAGTAAAATTTAAATGCTCAAAATTTAAGAAATAAGTTCAAGGACTAAAGACTAGTAAGTATTAAAAAGATGAAGTTAACTGTTTTAGAGGTAGTATCCCTGTAAGAAAAGTAGCTTGTATAACTTCCAATGAAGAAAGTCAGCATAGGTTAGGATGAAGACAGGAATGGTGTAAGACCATGATGGGATTCTGCAATTACTACTGCCTTGAAACATCTAAAGAAAGAGGAAAAGGAGTAGCTTTGATGTCTTCTCCAATGTTGTTGGTTCTCACTATTTTAAATATAAGTCCCTTGTCATGGGTTTGAAAGCTTTATGAATTCAGTTCTATTTAACACAGCCCACAAAATCCAAGGGCTCAAGGAAGAATAAAACATAAACATAACCAGAAGGCTGATGTCTCAAAATTTAGTAAGATAGTAGAAATGTTAGTTGTTAAATCTTCAAAAATGATTGTCTTTTTAAAATATTGTAAAATATTGTTCTTGTACTTTTATAAGAATTTTTGTGTTTACATGGAACTTAAAGAAAACATAATTCATTTTGTGACACACCTTGTCATATTTTCTCTGAAATCCAAGTCTCAGCCATGTATATATTTTCTTAATTACAAGCTGAAGGAAATTTTCACACCCCCAAACTGGTATTTAAATACTCAAAAACAACATGGGTGCAGCACATCAGTTCTGTGTGGTGCAAACTTGAAAAAGAGGCTAAAAGCTGTAAAAGCAGGGGAAAAAAACTGAATAAAACAAAAAAAACTCCTGATTTTTATATTCATGCCATCAGGATAAATGATATATTCTCAGTATTTTTTAACAGATACTTTGGTCCTTATTCTAAGAAATTAAACTAAACTTAAACTGAGCATACCTTTATTTATTTTTTTTTCTAAACCTGTAAAATATACTGAATGTAGGGAATGTGCAAGAAGGAGTGTAAGGTCAGGGAGGGAGGAGAATGGTTTGTGTATCAGTCAAGAGCAAAATCCCAGGCTCTTCAGTTTCCAAGCTAAAAATCTTCTCAATTGCTCTTTGTCTTTTCCTGATATCTATCTTGAGCTGTAGTTATTAGGCCTTGAAAAAAATTTCTTTGTGTTTTAAAATGGTTTGTAGCAACTTCAGGACAACATAAATATATATAGTGAATACATTTCTTAAAAGAAAATAAATACATATATACATTGGAAAAAATTAAACTTAGTTTTTTCATAGTGTATGTCAAATGTACCATTGGCAGTAGACATTGAAAATGAAAATACAAAGTATTTTTGCTTTGCAATACTCCAATTTTCAGTTTAAAATGGATTATTTTAATTTGTCTTGTTATATATTTGAAAGTTGAGTTAAAAGAGTCCATAAAACTCCCATGGTATAATATTTCTCTGCATTTTCAGAAAGAAGAGAATAATATGACATTACAGGTAATAATTTGTTTGCTAAAAAAGTCTTTAATGCACTCCTGTGTTGCTTAAATGTTCAACTTTATTTTCTGTTATATTTTGTTAAGCTGGAATTTGAGCTGGATTTACAAATCCGCAGGGATTTATTTTGTCAAAAGAAGCTTATTTTTCTTTCTCTGCGTACCTACAATTGTTGTTATGATGCTGTCAGACTAATTTTCATAGACTAACACTGGCTTGGTTGTGTTGGAGGAAAGTGATAAGATGTTTCCCCTTATCCCTGATCAATTGAAGAAATTGTGTGTAATTTTGACGCTCAACCAAAAGCAAAACCAAGCTTCAGTGACTCCCCTAGGTAAAGATGGCTGCATATTCTTTGTTCTTTTCTAGCCTGATAGAAAAGATCACACTGTGGGTATGTCTTTAAAGACACAGTAACTCAAATATTTCTAAATTTTTTCCATTTTTTATTTTGTTGGTTTATATAATTATGTGGGTCCAAGTGTTCGGGGAGATGACAAAGTTCCCTCTGTCAGTTAGGATTTTCTAGACCAGGAATGGCCTTTTAAAAGATACTAATTGGTTGCACAGCATTTATTTTCTGTCTGCCATGTGGGCTCACTTCTCAAAACTACAGGACATTTAGTTTTGGAGGCTTTGCCTAATCAAGTAATCAATACCTGCTTTTACACAAGGTCATCAGGCTTCGCTCTTTAACTGAATTATGTCTGGCTGATTAAAAGAGGTTTTGTGCCTCTGTTTTTTCTTTAGATAACCATTGTGCCCAACATGTAGGGTGGATAGTGATACGCAAAGTATCCCACAAAAAAATTATTTCATCAGCTGATGTAACACCTCTGTTTTGTGTGAGAGTAGAAACTATTTTCCTTCTACAGAGATTCCTACCAGGAGATGACAAAACTCGGCCTATTCATTGCAAAGATCCCAGAAGTCTACTGTGGGTGAGTTATGATCTTGGGTCCACTTAACCTCCTGTGACCAAGATGTTGTTCAGGCCTCAGACTGCAAGGTGAACACGAAATATTGTTTCAGAGTGGAACTGAAGGGCTCAGCAGGGCTTCCTAAAGCTGTCATTTTCTTGTTTGTTCTTGATGCATGGGATACATGCACCCAAACCCTGAGAAGAAAGATGTTAGCTTTTTCTAGCAGCACAGCATCAGAATTCCAACAACGTTAACATTTCAGGTGTTCATCCTTTATCTTTAAAGGAGCTTTAATATATATTTAGTATGTAATTTCACAAAGTGAAGTTTTCTGAGTAGCACCAAGTTCATCTGTGTGGGACTGCAGAGAGAATGTGGTTTCTGGAGTGCCCGATTTGACTCACAGGACTATGCTGTTTGCAGTACAGGTGTTATGAGAAGGATGAGCAGCCTGCTGTCCCCTCTAAGCCTGGCCACAAGCATCATCTGGTGCCCAGGGTCTGTCTAGAGGCATCACCAGAACTTGCTGGGAAGATGGGGAGGGTCTGGCTGTGGAAGAGATTTTAGACTGATGTGGTTTGATTGTGCTTACAGATTTCCCCTTCCAATACAAGTCTGTTTTCCAGGCACTACATCTGAATCCATGACATGGTCATGCTGCCCTGATACGTGTAGATTTTTGCAAAATAAAAGTCACGTTTCTCCTTTTTTTTTTTAGAATGAGGAGTGTCTGTGAATAACCCACTGAAATTTTATGTTAAGAGAAGCGAGTGACCTGACTGACATAAAGGAAAATATGACATATATGTTGACTTGTTCCTAAAGGTTGCTTAGGGTCTGTCTTAGAAATGATTGCTTATATTCTCCTGGACAATGTTAAAAGGCAAGGAAATACTCCCTTGTTAGGGATGTGACATTTTTATAGATTATTTTTTTTAACGCAGATACTTAACTTGTGTGACTTCTAATATACAATATATAGTTAAATATTAGGAGTACAGAATGAGGAATATTTGTTGCCCCAGAGCAAAATGTGAATACAATGGAACATTGACAAAACTTCTCATTGATTTTTTATTTTTCATACTTCAATAATTTGCACAAACTCTTTTATTCCCATCATAATTTCATATGCTCTGTAAATAATGACAGTGTGCTCCTGTGAACTTTTTTATAAATGTTGGCAATGTGAAATTTAGGGCTTGATGCATGGCCCCTAGTAGTTAATAAGAACTCTTATTGATATAAGTGAGCACTGCATTACAGCCCGAGTAGTCCCCACTGATTTGTCAGACTGTCACTGTTCACAGAAGATACCCAAATATCTTTATGGGCTCCTCAGTGACGCAGTGAGAACTGAAAGCACATGATGTAGTGGTTAGAGTAAGTTTTAGTTCTACATATCCCTGACAGAAAAGAAAGATGCTTTGGAAAGGAAAAAGGGAATTAAAAACATTGCTATCAACTTTTTCCCCAGAATATATTGGCTTTGTTATGAACTGGAAGTATTTTGATTGTTAATTCTCAGAAATATTGTACAGCGGAAAACTTTCAAAAATTCCTACAAATGTAAGGTTGTTTTTAAAGTATTTCAATTAAATGCCTCATTTTAATTTTAAAAGTAAATATTTTAGAGCAACGTTAACTGAAATATGCTTAACTAATATATTTAGAATTTGAGTGAAAGTGGGTAGGAGACAATGAGACTATGTCTACACATTCCAACATTTACTGATTTGTTTGAATAATTAATATATTTTGTATAAGTTGAATTACATTTCCTGGTAAGTTGCAAAGAGAAAGAAAAGCTAAATTATTCATTGTTGCTGTGTATATCTAGTAAATCTTCATCTGTTCAGTAAATAAACACAGTATGCATTTGCTGCTTTTGAAATATATTGGTATATTTTACTTTATGGTTATGTATATAACAAAATAAATTATGAACATCACAAGCGTATGCTTATTAATGTATTTTATTATGACTCACATACATAATTATTTAAACAAGCAAGTGATTTCTGAGAGATGACTTTTAAAAGTGTTATTAGTTCAATTAAATTTATAGGCTGATAACCAAAAGAAATTAACACAGGGATTCAGAATATTTTGGTGGGAAAGGGGGACAAGGAATCCACAACACAGAACCTCCAGATCTAGATTTTTGCAGTTAATATCACTTGGAGTCAAATCTTATATGTGATTTTCTCTGAGAAATTCAAAGCACATTAGCAGCATTCATGATATAAAAAATAAAAGCTTAATAAATGTTTATTACACAGAGTAGGCACAAGTGGGTAAAACTACAGGCTGATTAATGATTAAGACGGTTTGCTAAATATGTCTTCTTAATTTAGTCAAGTGAGTTTCACTTTCAAAACATTTTCTATGAGAAAAGGAAGATTGAAGTTCAGCACAAGTGGGACAGTAAGTCTGCAAGCAGTGAATGGCTGCTTGCAAGCTGAATAGTGCCACAGATAACAGCTTCTGCAATTAGATCAGTGCGTATCTGAAGGATCTGGAACCATGCATTGCTACAAAATTATTATTAAAATGTCTTTTATTTAACTGTAGGTTATATGAAATCCATGGGTATTTAGCTGTATGATAAACATTACCTGGAGAGTTTCTTTCCTTTAAAAGCACAGTGAGCATACACAGATCCCACTGCCCACTTACCAGGTTGTTTGGGCGGACCAGATCGACATGCGAAATAAGGGGCCAAGGAAGTTAATACAGACAGGCTCTGAAATCAAAAGAGACTTGGAGAAGCGTGAAAGGAAGCAATAATTCACTTTCTTTCCAGATTAAGAGACAGTGGTTACTCAATAAATTTAGAAGGACATGGTTAAAGCGAGCACTTATTTTTCACACTGTGTAAGCTGACTGCCAAGAGGACAATGTAGAGTCCAGGTGAATGATCTAAGAGAGGACAGATTCAGCAGTGCTTGTTAAATACAATACTAACTGTGAGAATCTGGAGGGAAAACAGTGAAGAAGGAAAACTTGAAGGAGATGGTCCAGCTCTACACATGTCATAATCTTTTCCTTGAGTCATCTATGCCTTGATGGTCACTGCAAGGAACCTACTGTTTTCATGGAGAGACCAGATCTGTAGACAAACACTGGTAAAAGCGAATCCTGAGATCTAAATAAATGCCATGAATGCTATCACTTTGGATAAATCTGGGTGTTATTTGGCATCCCATGAAGCTATGAGCCTCTGAGCATGCAAAAAATACTAGTGTCTGTGCAAGTAATATAATTGCACATGGAGAATGTCTAGGATTACAAAATATCTCAGAAATTTTTACTTTACTCTTGTAATTACAGAGAACATTGACTATTCAGGTTGTAAAAAAACCAGTCTTTAAATTATCTAATCATGCAAAAGTTTTTAAAAAATCTTTCTATGTCTTAATAGATTAGCAGAAGTAACCACCACTATGTTTTATGATAAATGCACTAGAGCAGAACTCCAAACTTACTGTGGTGTCTTCCCTGTTGGTAGTCAGTGTGAACCAGGCACTATTCCAGTGCTCAGAGTATATGTGTAATTTCAATTGATTATTCCTTGGCAACTGCACTGTGATGCTCATGTGGGGTGTTGCTGATGAGAACCATAACATATGTTTCATGGAAGAAGCAGGTTGTGTTCTGACACTTAACCAGAGAGATGCAAGTGAGAACGTTTTCTACTACAGTTATAGAACACATGATTCTGATTTATTTTAGTACTGGACCTTTAACCAAAAGAGTTAAATCCTAATGGTTGCATAAAATCCATTCTGAAAAGCCATGCAGTCGATAATGCATACTTTGGGATTTCGCTGCTGCTTTTTTAATCCGTTTTTAAAAATAGTATTTTTTGATTTCCTGTTTAACTCCCTCAGTATTTCCACATTTTCTAAACTGTAAAACCAGAACAAGATCTTTAGAGATATTCTTCGTATGAAAATGAAACAGAAAAGACGTATTCAGAAAGTTGCTTGCTTGCTTTTGTCTCTTCTTATGTTTCTGGCAAGAAAAGGGAAAAGAGGTGGTCCCAGTTTATTGCAGTTGAGAAGGTCTCACTGGGTTCATTGTTTTATTCTTTCTCTGTTTCAAATAAGACAATTTTTAAAATTTATTTATTTTTCCCATGGAGGAATGAGGGAAGTGAAAAGAACAGCTAATAGCGGTTAGTGAGATATTAAGGATTTACGATTTATTCAGCCCAAACTTCTGAAAAGCTCCGATATTATTGGAGCATCACATTCAATGGTTTCAGGAGCCTGGCTTTTTAGGTTCTGAGTCTCTGTGAAAAACATGGTCTTCAGAGGCATTCTGGAACTGCTAAGCTATGAATGTTTGTGAATGCATGGACTGTTACTTTGGTGCCCATGACAAAACTAAGGTGTCTTGACAGTCCTGTCCCCGGTGTGCAAAGGCACACAGTGTGGCTGGTGGTGGTGTCAGGAAATATATGGGGAAGGGCCAGTGGAAAAAAAAATTCCATGAGGCTTGGAAAATGTATTATTACAATCAAAACTTTTGTTTGCATTATTAATTAGTGACTCCTTATAAGGTTTAGGTTTGGCTAGAATAAAAAAGCCAAAGAATCTTTTCTACAGAAAATGAGCAGTCTGTTCTTGGTTAGCAATCAGGCAAAATAATATTAATATCCAGACACCCAGGGGCTGGTTTTGTTCAGCTCTTTGCAGGCAGGAAAAGATCTCTAAAATCATAATATAATGTTGTCAAAACAAGAGAAAACAGAACAAAAAAGAGCTCTTGAATCAACAAGATTCTTTAGAAGGAGTACAGAAACTGCTGACATTTATTCCAGCCTCCCAACATTTCAGCATGGTGCACCTTGTCCTGTAGTTTGTGGGTGGGACTCTCTTGTCACACCATTATGGCAGGAAGGACAAGGGAAAGGTGCTTTTTATAGCATCTTACAATTTTAAATAGAATCTATAAATTAGAAAACATAAGTGCCTTAGGAAAAATAGGTTCATAAAACAGATTTTGGCCAGAAAAATTATTTTGTTGTAATGCATCTAGGCTACAGGGCTGAAGCATCACGTTCAGCTATGAATGAATGCCCAGCATGGATCTAACAAAGAACTTCTCCCTTTACAAGCCGCATTTACAATGCCTTAAAACAGTGCTTTCAGCTCTTTGCAGAAATGGCTGCAGACTAAGGAATATATTCATCAGGAAGCTAGATGATTCTCCTTTCAACCTGACAATCATTTTCTTAGAACATCTGTTTGGTTTTATTGTACTTCTGACATTTTTGGCTGACATTTTCTTGGTTTTCTGTAATTTAAATGTGAAAACTACTTAGCAAGTGAAAAACTAGCTATAACAATTCATATCGATTCAAAACGTATAATATATTTTCTGGGTTTTTTATTACTTTCTACCAAATCATTAGATTGCATAGATTTTGTGCTACTGCGTATTTAAATCCTGCTATAGTTTCTAAGAAAATGATTGCAATATTGAAATTGAGAAATGTAATTTACTTCTGCTCTGGATAAGTAGTGTCGCACTAGAAGGTGTTGCCATAGTAGCTTAAGAGGTTAATATTTGAATGGAATTGTGGCATCTTTTATTAGTTTAATTTTTATAGTTGGAAAAGTTGGAAAAGCTTTCAGGTTAACAAAAATCTTCCTATGTGACTGAATGTATGTTTATTGCAATAAATTAATTCATGTAATGAAGAAAACCAATCTTTCTGGACAGGTCCTGTCTACTAGTCTACTAAGGTACCTTAGTTGTTTTCCTTTACATGCTGTTTCTCAGCAAAGGAAACTGAGCTACTATGTAACTGTTATGGATTAATAAGTGTTTAACAGCTAGAAAAAGAGGGTAGGAGTACATGATAATTTTTAACTTGTAAGAAAGTTACCAGTTTTGACAGCTGAACTATGTTATTTGTCATATTTCTCAGTGAAATGAAAAGGAATGAAAATTGAATTGACAAGGGTTTTAAATACTACAGTATTATTTGGGATAATCAAATCTGAACCTGACTCTGGAGAGTTGCAGAAGAGTCTAGCAAGAGTGAGTGAGTGATTAAAGTGAGAGGTGAAACTAAATGACAGTAAATGCAAAACAATGTACATGAAGGGAGAAAAAGAATCACATATTCAAAATTGTTTTTCAGGAAAATAATTTTTACTGACTGTAATCTCTGAAAATATGATGTCAGTATTCAACAATGATTCAACATGTGCACTATGATACTTTCAGGAAAGCAACAGTGAATAAATAGAAAACATACTTGTGTGTATTGCGGTCCAGATCAGGAAATCCCAGAACCTGTAAGTGCTGGAAGGCATTAAAAAGTACCTCAAATTTCTGTCTAAATGCAGGGATTTTTGTTTCTTTTTCTGGGCATCCTCCATTCAGTACAGCAAGAGATAGCATTTTAGACTAAAGAATTATTTGACCTGTCTCATTACAGAAGTTCTTACATTATTTAAAACTTAGTATTTTTAAAAGAGCTTATTAAAAACAGAGTTGGACCAGATTCTTGCACGATAATGGACTCAGTTCCTCTCAAGCCTGCAGAAGCAAGGTGATTTACATCACTTGAAAATTTCCCTCACCCTCCACCTTTTTACCTTGGAGATTACTTCCAGATATTTGCTAGCTATTGTACCTTTATTTGCTCATTATGGATTCCAGTTTATGGATTTACTAAATTCACTCCTCTATTTCCCCTGTGGTTATAGCTATTCTATTCTCAAATCAGGACAAACTGTTTTCTTTGTAAACTTTCCAGTAAAGTCTTCTCAAATGTATCAGAGGAAAATCTCAAACATAAATTGCTCTTATTCACAGACACTGAGAAGATAAAGTACCTAAAGAAGTATAAAAGACAGTTCTGGCACTGCCAGACCTATTTACAGTTAGCCTGTTTGAAAAAGGCACACTGAAATCAGGAGATTTGCTGGAGAATTAATTTAAAAGTTAGTATTACACATCATGATTTTTTTTCCTTCTTAAATCATAAGACATATATGTCTGACTAGTTCTCGGGGGAGAAGGACTGTTTTCATGACTAAAGTGGAGGAGATTAAGCCAAACAACTCAGTTCTGACTTATGGGGTCATGGAGTGTGAAGGAGACTGGGATACAATTTGGGAAAGGCACAGATATGCATTTATCGCATATACTCTAAACACGACGCTCACAATTTGCTGAAGAGTTGTGCTCTTCATGCTATCACTTCCCTTCTGACAATAAAATTTTTCAAGGTGTACTGTCACATTATACCTGCTGCTTTGATAAGTGTTAATCTTTACACAGATTTTCCTAAAGCATTTCACGTGTCCTCAGCAGATCAGTTTTTATGCAACTTAATCCATAGTTCTGACTCCTACAGTCTCATAGAAAGTTTCTGGTGACCAAAGCAGTGGCATGTACTAAAGAAGAACAAGATTTCCCAGCTTCAATACAGCTCTATATAGATAGCATCCAAAATTCTCCTTCAGCATATCCTGCTCTTTTCCTCCTCTCTGTGCTTTGTTAGGTCTTGTTCAGAATTATTGTCTCTACTGTGTTAGAGCTGCCCAACTCCCTGGGTGATACAGCTGGGTAAGGCAATATGGCAAATTGAGTGAAAGCTAAAATTTAAGCATAGCTAGGTCTTGCCATGTTTCCATGCCTCAGTGTGATCCCCTGCCTCCTTTCATCCTTTATGTCTTTGGGAGTTACAGTGGCTGCAGGACTCCTGCTGCTGAATGGGGCGTGATAATTTTCTATCCCTTTCTGAGCTCATGCCACCATCACTTTAAAACCACTTGCAAATCCATATGAGAGGGAAGTGCATTATATTTTCAGGAGTATTTCACTGGATAAACTGACTCTTGGAAGGTTTAAATGAAACAGGTTCACCAACAGGAAATGCCAAAGTTGGTGTTTTCAAGCTTGAAAGATACATTAAAGATTCAGATTAATGAAACATAGTCACCAATATATGAGATGTTTCATGGTCTCTATGTCCTTTCTAAAGTTTTTGTAAATACTGGTGAAGGAATCTTACTTTTATTTCTTTTTTAAAACGTGTCTTTTGTGCGTGTCTTATCTGTTTATACCTGGACCTCAACATCAGTAAGGCCAAGAGCATTATTTCTATGATGCTTATACATTAATGAAACCCAGAAATTCAGGAATTTTAATAAATTCCAATGCAGGTCAGTGACTTCAAGCAGAATCTAGCTTGGGGATTGGTGTGTGACATAATTTTTACTTTGACTTTGAATAAACAGTGTAATGGCACAGCACTGTTGCCATTGTCTTTCCCTAATCTGCATCAGGCAAATGCTACCACAAGATACTTTTTCACTCATTAAAGGGCAATTATTCAAATCAGAAAATCTCTCTCTTGTGTTTTTAGAATGCCCCAGAGTGGAAATTCCTGATGAGAATTGTACAGATGCTCAATGAGAGGAAAATCAGAAATATACTCCATATTTTTGGAACCAAGCCAAACTATTTATGTTCTTCTGAACTGGGACTGAGATTACTGGTGCTGTTGTACAAGTATTCACTCAGAGGGTGGTTTAGATATAATATACAGCATAATTTCTAGGCTATTGCTGCCAACTAGGGAGTCTTCCAAAGAATTATATCCCAAATACTGAATTACATTTGAATGGGATGCATTTCCCTGTTATTTCCCAATACATCCATATTCCATCTTGCCTTTTTAATTAGTGAATATATTGACTGTATACGTGTTATTATAATTGCTTCTGCAAGTCTGCATGCTTTTAATTGTGGATAAATTATTTCCATCATCTCCCCCTAATTGTAGAAGGCTGTGTTTATTGCAATTACTACTGACTGCTGGAAAATGGTCTGCCCAATCCTGAGTCTTAGTCTCTGTCATATATATATGTTAGATACTCCCTGTTCTTTGCACCTTATCTCTGCCTCACATAGGTTTTGATCTTTTTGTTAATGTTTGTTGTGACGGTAATAATTCAAGATTCCTGGGTTTTTTACTGTAAAAATACAACTGATCCCTGGATAAAACATTTTTAGTTGTCCATATATCTAGATTGGCTTCTGATGCAACATAAACTGCGAAGGACATTATCAGTAATGGTGCATTTGTAACATCATCTCACATCATCATTAAAGCACTAATATGTTTAATAGTAATTAATTTCATACTAATGGCCATAAAATAAAACACAAGAAGTTTCACCTCAACATGAGGAAGAAGTCCTTTACATTGCATGCAGCAGAGCACTGGAACAGGCTGCCCAGGGACGTCGTGGAATCTCCCTCTCTTGGAGACATTCAAAATCCACCGGGATGTGTCCCTGTGTAAGCTGTTCCAAGCAATCCTGCTTTGGCAGGGGGGGTGGGTTGGATGATCTCCAGAGGTCCCTTCCAGCCCCAAAAGAGCTGTGATTCTGTGAATTAATCCCACACTACTTTCTGAAAGAAACTTAGTATAATTGAGCACCCATTTTATAAGTGACTCCGCTGGGAAGGTGATGTTAACATTAATTTTGAAGATGAAAAACCTAAGGAAAACTTTTATTTGTCTAAACGTCATGAGTTCCACAGTTGAAAATGACAAACCAGTGCTCATCACGGTTCTCTCACTCATCTGTACTTCTGTGTATTACCCCTGCTTTTCAGGTACAGCTTGATTGTATATTTGAAACTACATTTCTGAATATTTTGTTCTCTGCTGCACATTTACATTGCCAGAATGGATCAAAAAAAGGCTTATTACTGTTTTCATACTGAGATGATATTGTTCAGAGCTAGAAGCCGGCTGTGCATCTGGTTAAAATGTCAACATTCTGATTATATTCCTGTTATTTCCCATTACTTTTGTAAACATCTTTCCTGTGAGTTTTTCCAGTGTAAAGGGTAAGTTCTCAGAAAGAATGAATAGCAGTTTCTTTTTTTTTTCCTTTTTAGTACTTTAACTCTTTCATGCTACAAAACAAATCTAATTATAACATAAAAGCTCCTTTTCCTCTTTTGTCACCATCATTCACAGGAGTGAATGTGGCAATTGGAAAAAGTTATTGCTTACATACAGATATAAATTGTAACAAACAAATGATGCAATCAGTACCTAATTTTTATTTCTCAATGTAATAAGCTCTATGTTTCATAGTGGCTCATAATTTAGGATTTGTAACCATTTGTTAAAAGTTTTAGCTTCAAATGGATTATACTTACTCATGTAATTGTGGAATTAAGTAAAAGCTGGAAAACATCTCAGTCCTCTTTCACCACCTGACCTTCTTGGGGAAAGTGAGAGAGTAACTATATCAAATGAATAATCTGTTGTTTTATTGCACTTGAATATATCTTCTTTATTGCTTAAAAGCTATAAAAGATGAAGAAGGAGCCACAGTCTAAAGAACATCTTTCAAAATTACAAGACAAAAAAATTGGTAGAGAAGATGACGATGAAACTGGCAGGGTTTTATTCTGATCTTGAAAATTTTGTTCTTAGTGGATAAGCAATGCAAATAAAAAAATTAAATAAAAAATGTATTTGTTTTTCTATATATAATTTTTGACTTTCAAAAAAACCAAAACAATACCCTTTATATTATGTTAAAATATTTACTTTGAAAATACAATGTTCACTGGCAATCACAAACCATCTTTATATATGAAATAACTATTTTAAAAAATGAATCATTGTATTATTTTGATTTATGTGTTAAAACATTGAAATATCTTAGAAAATTATGCAAAGGAATAATTGAGGTATTAATTGAGTTTTTACTGTTACTGAGGAATTTTGGTAATTAAAAATGGAAAGAACTCCAACTTCTTGAATAAATATGAAAAGACTTGAGAAAGCAGAATAAATAGGGTTTGACATAAAAAAAAAACAAAACCAAAACCTAACTGATCAACAAGGGTTTCCTCTTCCAGTGGCTATTCAGCCATATGAAGAGACTAATTTTTCTAAAAATTTTATGGCCAGCTTTTTAGCAATTCAGAATTTAGCTTAATTTCTCTCAGTAATCTTTCTTAGCCGTCTCTAAATGCGCAAATCCACAAATTCAAAAAAATATATTACTTAAGTAGTCAGCCATATATAGTTAGAGGTAGGCAGAAAGTGTTTTCTAATACTTTAGCTATTTCTGAACAAACCTCAATTTTTGTTTCTGTGAGCCAAACATCTTCAGGGAGATATCACAGATTTATTGGGTGCTCCTGTTATTTCCATTTTGTGTGCATTTTTGTGTGGAATAAATAATGTTGCACAGAAAGGGGTAAAATATATTACTTTCTAAATTAGCTCTAGAAGGCTGATTTTGTCTCTGGTAATGGTGGGTTTTCTACACTAACAGGCTTTTTGATTTTAAAAAGTGCCAGCTTTAGTACAATTTCTTCATAAAGAAGAACCATAACTCAGAAAATGAGAATTTCTGAATGATGTTTTATGTGAGATCTTAACTTTTTGAGTTGATCCTTCTTAGTTCATTTTCAGAAGGATGAATTTAGACTGTCAGTTGTTTCCATTTTTCTTTCATTCTCCCTTTGCGATCTGCAATGTCTTATGCCTTGCTGGGACTTCTGCATTTGGTGGAAGGTTTCTTAACTAACCCAAATCCACTTTTTTTTCCAGTTAATATAACAGTCTTGACGTAGTCATTTGAAAAAATCATCAAATGAGTAAAAAACCCCAAAGAATTTCAGTGCACCTTATAAAAAGCTACCAAAGTTTTCAGATAGAAATCTGCAGTATCAGGTCCCAGTTTGAAGGAGAAAGCCTCCCGAAGATATACAGATCCAAGTTCTACAGGAAACTAAATAAGGTAACTCGCATAGGATGTGCAGCTAAAAAATGCACAAAAAAGGCACTCTTTGACAAGTTTACGCTGAAGGAAAACTACATATAGGCAAACTTTCAGGGCTCATCCACTGGTCTCTTTGAACTTGCAGTAAAAATTTCATAGAATGTCATTCCACTGATTCAGATTTTGCCCATGAAACTGTGGCTATGAATGAAAGTACGCTCTGCTTCTCTTCAGTATCCTATTCAACCTTTAAGAATGTCTTTTTAACTTTTTTCGAAGTGGTTGAAAGAAGGATTACAGAACTTTTTGAAGGTGAACATTCCCCTCAACTCTCAGGCCTCTTTATGAATTTGAATGCATACTATGACAATATTGTTCCTTTGCTTCTCTTTGATGAATTTTATTTTTTTGTCCTGAATGTTGCTTCATTGCTCTTTGCAAGTATGGTGGCAAGTTTGCAGCAGAGCTTCAGGGCACTAAATTTGCTAAAATTGTCTCTCGCAGGAGTTCCAATTCAGGTTTCGGTGTAGGGTAAATTTTTGCCTTAAAACCATATCTCTTCAACTGGAAGAAGAATTGAGCTCTTTTTTTCTATTTATTTCCATGTGCTGCAGTCATTGTATCAGCAGACAAAAAGCATTCTTGTTGACGATGTTGAGTAGAAAACCAAAGCACAGAATTTTTCTGTGTTAAGGTCACAGTGTTTTCACCATCTTAGCAATTCTGTGCATGAGGACTCACTTTAAGAACGTTTTATCATTGCTTAGAAGTAAAGGGAACTTAAAGAGCTTTACATTGCCTATGAAGGTTTCTCATAGACCTGTACCTTAGATGTCATTATTCCAAAGGGCAGGTGAACCTCACAAGTAAAAATCACATAATTCCGAAGTGTCTTTCGCGGATCTTCTCTCAATTGACTGTTTTCTCCCGGATAGCTTCTCAACACCCAGGTTCTAAGACATTCTGAAGTCTCTTGACTTTATAAAGCTTTTCCTTTTTTTTTTTTTTTCCCCCACTTTTAATAGAAAGAAGGAAGATGGATTTAGGCAAAGGGTAAATGACAAAGAATTGTAATTAGGGCAAGAATACTTTGCTCTTACACCTCCTAACAGGGATTTGCTAATTCTTCCTATGCTTTCTCAACTGTATAGAAAGCAAGCTCCTTACTCACAGTTCATTCTATGACTTTCTCTCCATCCTGATGCTTTGAGTTCTCACCAGAATTTTTCATATGTCTGGAATCACTCATAGAAGTCATATCTTCAAGGTATGAATATCCTGCTTTACACTCAGCTGTCTTTGCATGTGATTGTTAGTATCTATTTTCTTCTCAAAATATTTTACACCTTTACAAAGTAAAGTAAATCCTTACATTTTCTTTGTATATATGTATTTTTTTAAATCTGGCTGCAAATAAAACTGAGAAAGGAGATTCTGAAGGAGGAAAATTGAAGTGTCCATTATCCCTATGTGTCAAATCATTTTCTTCTGCAAAAAGAAAAGAGGAACAGAAGAGTTCTTGAGGACTCCTCCTTAGGTTAAATTCACTGGAAAAATGAAAAATGAAAAAAACCCAATCTTTTTGCATTCTGATTGGGTTGTATAGAGTACACAACACATGACTTTTCTCACGTACACATGTATAAAAGGGCTAAAACCTTCTTTCTTTTTAGTACTCTGACCCACCCCAAACAATTACTACATTATAGGCTGACCTTGTCGGATTAATAAACACTGTTTCCTTGATTTACAGTCCAAGCTGGCTAATTCATTCTTGGTTAATCTATTATATTCTTGTCACATTAAGAATTTAAATTGTAACCTATTCTATGGTCTGAATTTACTCAAGGATTTGTTAATCTGAATAAAAATGTTGTTTACAGAGAGACCTGGATTAATCAGGTCAGAATGAACACAGTTTGGTGGTGTCCTCTTTCTTACTGGGATGAATTTAAGTAGCTGTTCTCCCTCACTGCCCTTTCTCTGTGGTAGCTGATCAGACCACAGCTGTAGCAAATGTTTCTCCCTGCATCAGACATCTCTCACAGCACAATCAATACATTTCATGGTGTGGCTGGCTCAGACAATGTTCAGTTATTAGTGTGAAAAGGAGAAAATATTCATGAATCTGAAATGGTTTCTATGTCTAAGAGAAGACTGGTGATGACTAAAACGTTTTGCCTCACACAGCTCCCTTCACTGTGTCCCCCATGTCTTTCTGGTTTGGTCTTTCTGTGTTGCTTGTTGCTTTCCCTGATGAATAGTTATTTCTCTTCTCAGTGTTACAAAAAAAACCCAAAAACTGAGACCTTTGTTTTTTTGTGTGTTTCTCTTCACAGAAGTCAACATTGTAACATAATAGTGGTGCTTAAGATGTAAAGAAGCATGACTGTGTCTGTGTTCAGCTGTATGGTGGGAAAATCCTCTAAAGAAGGCCATAAATGGGTGCAGCTTAGCAAAAGCAAAAGTGTGGCAAGTCTTCATAACTTGTCTCTCTTGGAAGCACAATAATGATAGATAGGATTCAAGGGGTCAGTCTCTCATATCTGTGCCAGTAAGTTTAAAAACAATTATAAAGTGGTTACCATTTGAAGCAGTGGGGTGGTCCCTGGCCCTGTGCTGGTGCTGCAATTGAAAAAGAGACCAACATTTATCTTGCAAAGCAAATGGGGACTTGATTGCTTCTTCTCAGAGCAATGGTTTAGCAGATAACCATGAGAAATAGTCCTTGTGAGAACTGTATCTTTATGCCTATAAATTCTAGAATACTTTAAATGTGCAAGTGAACTTAAAATGTACTGCTTTGACTAAATGGAAAAGTGCTAAGTTTGAAACTGCAAAATTTTTGATATTTAGTTCCTGGGGTTTTTTTGGCTTTCAACTGTGTGACAAAGCACCCCACAGCTCCAACATATAAATCCAATCTTCAGGTATTTTGTACTCTATTCAGTATGCAATACTTTGGTAAGAGCATGCAGAGGGTGACTGCACATGATTTGTCCTCTCTAGCCCAATGAGTGGATGCATTCCCTGTAACAGTCACGTAGGGTAGGTTGCTCTGTGTTATTTTGAGGGTGTAAACTGTGGAAATAGTTTCTTTCCAGCTATAAAAAGGTTATAGAATAAAAAGGAAAAATGGTAGCTTAGAAGAAGTTATTTTTAGGGAACAATGCTACTCACTGTAGTCTCAAAAAGCCTTTCTTACAGAGAAGAAAAAAAGAGTGTTGGAGATAAAATCACAACACAGAAGAATATCTGAAATGAAATGTAGAAATGAGAACAGACCTCTAATATCGCACTTTAAATTAGTCACCATGGAAGTCAGCATCACTATATACGGAGAATTTAAATTCATGTTAGCAGTGCAAATCTTCTGTGACAGTGAACATAAAAATTCTGCATGTGTTTCCTGTAGATCTTTACTTTTTTTTTTTACTGTGAACTCATGTCAGAAGCAGCCATTCAATAAAGAATTCAATCTTATATTTTAACAGTTTAAATTGACAAAAGATAAATGAAACCAATTTACTATGTATAGGACTCTTTCAGCTTAGTTACAACCAGTGGTAAGAGTCTTCAAGTAGACTTGAGCTGCTATTTCATTATATAGGAAAACAGGGATATAACAGACCTTGGTCATACTCTTTACTCCCAGCTATCCTGTCATTCACTGTTATAGATTAAAAAATAAACTATCAAAATATTTTATATTATTTTGTCTAAGTTTTCTTTACCTAGAGGGGTATTTCTGCTCCTTACCATGCTTATGACTAGAAAACTTCTAAGATTCAGCTTGAGTGCATTTAGGTTCACTTCATAACAATGTGTTCTTAACCTTCTCTTAATGACTTTCTTGGCTTTT
Organism: Pardalotus punctatus; assembly: GCA_013400915.1. Taxonomy (NCBI): domain Eukaryota; kingdom Metazoa; phylum Chordata; class Aves; order Passeriformes; family Pardalotidae; genus Pardalotus; species Pardalotus punctatus. Next base: position 107,683 of record VZTX01005207.1, on the reverse strand, counting down.
CTTTTCTTATTGTTGCAGAAAGCCACTGCTTTGTATCAGGCCTTGTTTAGCTAGGCCATAATTATTCAAACTCCAACCATATTTTCCACCCCTGCCTGTTTTTCTGGCAGGTTTAGGAGGTTCAACATTTCAGCATTTCACAGGCATCAGTGACACAGATGTGTGACCAGTGATGCATTCATCCTGCTCTGTGTGTCTGACTGGAAAGCACAAGGAGATGTTGGCCTTCCACACACTACACTACCAGTGGCAAAGAATGTATATGAGACAGAGGGTCTTTCAGGCTGGAGAGCCCCTGTGACTTGCAAGATCCCAAGTCCCGGGCTGTGAAAACCACTTTGGAACTCACCTGGAGCAGGTGAGCTCAATCTTTCATGTCCTGAGTGTCTTGTTGTTCTTTCGATATTGTATTTTCACTTCAAAAATTCAGCTGAACATTTCGCAATAGCAGTGAGAGTTGCATACAAACATGTATTATCAACTTAGTGTGAATTTATTGCATTGATTTTTTTCTATTAATAGTACAGAGGAAATAGTTCCCCTTGAAGAAGATCAAAAACAATACTATAGTTCAGAATATTTTAAAGAACAACTAAGGAACAATTGACTGTTTAAATGTTTAGTTTATGGTGAATAGTTCAATCTAATGCAAATATAACTTTTTTTTTTCCCCCTGCAGGGATTAAATTAAGTTCATTTTGTCTGTAAAGATCAATCTCTCCCTTCCTCTTTTATTTGTTACTCCATACAAAAACTGAGTCCCTTTACTACATGCATGCCTAAAAGACCAGTGAATATATACTTTTAATATAAGAAAGTTTGAAGTACATGCATTTGCTCATAAGTCTGGACATCACAGTGGAAAAAAGAAAAGGCAGGAAAGAATGCACACAGCAACAAACTGTACAGAGAATAAAATGTATCTTGCAATATTGTTCTAAGTAACTTGTCATTGTCCTTTAACCTAAGTAAAATAGAGCGCCACTATAAAATAACTACATCATTTCTAAAATGACATTTTTTCTGTTTGACACTTTGACATGTTGGTGCAGTAATTCTTCCTTTACCCTTTAAGTGCCCTTAGCTTAATTTAACCTTGAAAGTAGTATTGGCATAGCAACTCTTTTAAAGAAAGCATCAAAGTTTCCAGTCTTTCTGCAGTTTAAAGGTTAATTATGCACACTGCCAATTTCTGTGAGCAGCCAGGCTTTGTACACTCTTTTAGTGTAAAGCTGAAAAGTACTGTTGAAATAGGATACACATTTTAAAATAAAACTTGTGAAGTCCCCCTTTTCCATTCAAACAGCCTGCACTGTCAGTTTAGCTAACCTTTGTTTGCCTGTCACTGTGTTCCCATGATTAAATGTGAAAATTATAATCATTAACTGTGCTGGGGGTTCACTGTGGGTGGAATTTTGATGGGTGGATGACATTCTGTTTATGCGATGAAGTCAAAATCATACTTCATCTCTTCCAGCTCAACACCCGGAGGTCTCTAGGTTAGCTACCACAGCCTCAATGCAGTGGTGTCACCTGACTTTAATATTAAATTCTGCATCCATGGCAGATTGGAAGGTATTTCACTATACTCTTTAATCTTTGTCTTTCCTTTTAAGTGGAATAATCTAGTGGACACAGATGAACTTGATTTGACCTAGAGATGAACTGGTATAAAAATAAAAAAAAGAGTAGGATAATAATAAAATAAGGGGGGATACAGAGAGAGAGAGAAAGACAGAGAGGTAAAGAAGAAGCTCTTGTTTAATGTACAGAAAACCAGAATTTTTATAGGTTGTTCATTATTTTTTCCACTTTTCTTTTTTTTTTTCCCCTGTAAGTTAGCAAATGTTTTAAATTTTTATTTCCCTTTGGAGGTCAGTACTTACACTTTTTTCTTTAATAATCTTATTGATGGCATAAGAAAGTAACGGGGTTTGAAAGTTCTATTACCATAAGAGCTAGCTCTTCAAAACATAAATCTGAAAATAATATTTCTGAAAATGCTATTGTAATTTTAATTACAGTTACACTTCATTAATGTTAGTTTATTTTCAGAGATGTAGAGTAGTCCTAATATTTGAATTAGCATCACACAGAAGGATGACTGAAATCCTTTCTACGTAGTAATAGGATAAAATAGTGCCACACTAATGACTTTTTGGATGTACCTGTTTATTATATGATGTGATATAAATTTGGTAAAACAGCAACACATATCATGTTCACTTTTAAGTGTTTTATTTATGATGCCTTTTTGTTAGCCAGCAGAGATTTCACAGAAAATCATTAAAATTTAACTGCATGCAGGTGATCAGCAAACTCTCCTAAACTTTATGAGATCCAAAAGTTTAGTCAATTAACATTACAGAAAAGCTTTTACGCAAAAATAAAAAAAAAAAAATATTTATTGGGCAGTTCCTTGAGTTTCTTGCACGCTTACACCATCTTTTTCTCATTTCCTGTCAGGCTTCACCATCAGATAAACACTTTTTCTGAATTATATTGCACCTAGATCTCAGAGGCTTTCACATGTGTGCTCCAATCTCAGTTTTCTTAGCTTCAGTGTGAAAATATTAAAGCGAATAGAATTTGGAAGGAAATTTTGGCAGGTTTCACAAGTATAGCTCAAATGGCAGGTGACTTTTTCTGTCTCTAACAAGTGAATCTTAGAGGGCTAGAGGGCTTGTTCATCAGCACTTGAACCTCTGATGAACTCTGGTCTTGCCTTTAGCCATGCAGACTCTCCCCATCAACCTTAAACTCATGTACCCAGAAGGGGGCTGTGCATAAACAGCTTCAAAGATTCTTTGCCACTGTTTTCCAAGAAATTTAGGCAATCTAATATTTCATAGTGTTATTCAGCTAAGTGTGTAAAAGAAGTGATTAATCTAGGAAGCCTAAAACACAAATATCAGTTTGTCTCTTTTTCATCTTGATGTGAAATCTTTCATTCTAAATGCCTCCAGACATCTGGCTCCTTTCATGGTTTCTTACATTTGAAACACTGTCTCTGTTGGTCAAGTCACTACCCTTACCTTGCTCAAATACATCTTGAAAATGCACTTATATCTTAACTTTTTAATAAAATTATTCGATGCATAAAAATCACATCATCTTCCACAGACTTTTTAGGCTTTTGGGGGGCATCTTAAAATACCCTCTATTTGCAGTCAAATCTGTGTGGAAGGATTAATTCCATTGTGCCATATCATATCAATTCTGAATGTGTGTGTAAATATCAAATCTGGTGTAGTTGTGATAACTCAGTGCAGAGAAGTGGACAGCTTAAAAGAAACAGAGCACCTTTCTGTGTGTGTGTGCTGTGCATGTGTATATGCACTGCTTCTAACTAATATGGAAGATATGAGTAGCAAATGCATATGAAGTTTTGTTACCTAAAATCCCATGTGGTCCGCAGTGCAGCAAGATATCCCATATTCTTATAAGCACATATAATGTAGGAAGAATATTGTTGAAAACAGCGAATAATGGAAATCTCCTCTGAAAATTTCATTAGGACTATTAAACATTTTCATGAGGGTGCATTATACTAAATCTGTGTGTTTGTGTAGAGCACTTCTAATATAAATGTCATCCAAAGGAAAAATAGAAGAAACCTGGTCAACATTTCCCATTCAATTAAAGGTAATGTTGGAATTATTTCTTCCATTAATTGGACATGATTCAAAATATAGTGATTTCTAATGTGTATAATGGTTGTAAAATGTTGACAGTTGGAGAATATCTCATTGACATAAAAGAGATTAAGGTAAGAGTTTGGAGGCTGTTAAGCTATTAATGATAATGAGTATAAGACGTGTAACTAGCAAAAGTGGAATCCCATTTAGCTGTCTTCACAATGGGTTTCCATAAAGCAGATTGAAGGTAGAGAGGTTGTACTGAATTTGACTGCATAAATTTAGTATCAAGGATAGATACATCTCAGTTGGTACTTAATTATTTAAAAGCTTCATATAAATAATTACTGTTGAAATTGAAAACATGTGCACATGGGACCAGGATATAAATATATTTAACATATCAGAACATGTTTTTAAGCCAGCAGTACAGGGATAAACTCTTTACCTTTTTCCCTTCCCCCCATCCCTTCTCCCTGGAGTCTTTTTAATGCATTGATGCTGAAATAAAATAAAAATTGCACTATGAACTGCATTCCACTGTAGTACTTGGAGCCTGATCCTGCTTCAGTAAAAGTCGGTGTAAAACATTCTACTGATCTCCCTTAACTAACATTAGATTCAAAATCTTAAAGGAATTCCAGAAATCCTCTGTACTTCCAGACCGCTGAAAGGTCAGATTATTAGCCAACACTGCGAATCTGTGTATCAATGTGACCTTCCTTTTCTGCTTATTTGGAAATACAATAATTGTTTTGACTCTTTGATCACCTGCACCGTTATAGCATAATGAAACTGCTGCACAATACTGCAATATATAATGCTCCTGCCAAAAGGTATGTAACTAATTATCCTGTCACTTGCACATGCATTGAAGTTATAGGAGCTGCAAGTGCAGCTCATAGCTAATCTGTTTTATGGCTTAAAATAGATGCTTAATACAATGGGCCCATTGACTAAAGTAAATTAAAGTATTACAGAATAACATTTTTCAGAGTAATATGACTTTTTTGCACTTGCTTGTCATAATAAATACCTGACCACATGGTAAGAGCCTATTTAGACTTTTACTTAAACCTTGGTATAAGTAGTGTACATAAAGCCTAGTCTTACTAGAGGAGTCAGAGCAGTCCAGAATAAAATTGATTTTCAGAAAATTAAATTCAGTGTTTCTATCCAGCACAGGGTTCATAATGCAAAAATTGTTCAGTCTGTTGCAGAAGAGAAAGCAAAATGTCATAATTCAAATATATGGCTAAAGCCTTTCTCCTACACACAGACTTTAGTGAAAACTCTTTACTGAATCTGTGAAAACTGGATTTCTAGACTCACTATGGAATATTTAAAAATTATTAACTTGTGAAAACTTGCATAATTTATATGTTACCCACACTATTTATAAAGAGAAAACCCTAGTCCACTTTGCTATGAACGTGCATTTTTGTAAGAAAAAGTTCTTGGAATAGAAAAGAAAAAAAATTCTATCCATTGCAAGTCAGGAGACGAAATAAGTATTTTCCTTGTGGAGATATTCTTTGACTGGTCTCTTGCTTTTAGTAAGAAGCAAGTTATTTATTTACTGGCAAAATCCACTACACGTGAAACAATATTAGAGTGACAAGACTAGTCTTCTTTGCTTGATGAGAAGCTTTGAACAAATTGGCTTCACTCTGGCTTTTAGTAATGCAGAATTTTTATGCCGCCAACAGGAGATTCCTGCCAAGCTGAGAAGCAGTTGTTTCAGTTGATAAGGTAGCCCTCATAGAACACAGACACATCAAATGAATTACAAGACAAAATGTAAAAAGAGAACAGAAAAGCTTGCAGATGATATAGAACAATATAATGCAGTCAAGACAAAAGAAAAAAAACTAAGAAAAAAAATTAAGTAAATTACAGATAAATAAACCCAAGAAGATTCTGTCAATTTCTGTATAATTTTATTTGTACTTATTGAATAGCTGAACTTTATTTTCTTGACCTTTCTTTCTTTTGTGGAAGTGCTTATATCTCCATGCGTTATGCTGTTTCCATTTTTCCTAAAAAACAAACCTTCCTTTATTCCAGATTTAAAAAAAAAAAAAAAAAAAGGAGTCTCTTTTCACAGATACCATGGAAATGGTAGCAAGGGGAGTACCAAGAGGACAGCATGTAGGTATCCACTCAATGCCATTAAGCTGTGGGACTGCCGCAGTGTGCAGTGTGCATCAAACCTTCGTTCACTCCGGTTTTGAGCACCTCTCACCTTCCCTGCCTACACTGCTGTGGAGCCAGCGCCTCCCATCAGGCAACTGAGATGCACTTGAGCAGTGCAGCAAGTTTTGACCTTCTATATGAACTAAGAACTCTACACTGGCCCCAGTCTTAGTTTTTGTACAGGACTAGAAGCCTATCAGTTGCTTCTAGAAACAGAAGACTTTTTCCCCCCCCTTTCATTGTGTTCATTATTTTGGACCATTTTAGGACAATTTACTCATACTTTTGAACAATGTTAAAGTTGAGGTGAACAGCTTGTGAAAGTATTATTAGAAATGAACCCTACATAGATAAGTAATGACTAGAAATAAATCTCTGGTTTGCATATAGGAAGAATACCAAACCTTGTGACTGCTCAAAGATTCTCTTGAAACCTGAAAACCTTACAAAACTGTGTACACCTTAAATCATTATTCAGTACTCAAAATCTAAACCCATTTAAGCATAAGTTCTTTTTATACCAGATATGTATTGACAATTAAATTATGGAAGGAATTGAAATGCCTAAATGCCTGTGGCTAGCTTAGTAAAAACATTGCCATAGTGCATTGTAGTGAGTATGGAAGTCAATACACCTGAATGTGTAAATGTGTATAAAAACAAACAACATATTTTTTAAAGTATTAAACTTTACTGTAGGTCTGTGGTTATATCTGTACTATAGCAATGGTGACTGCAATAGATCACAGATATATTCAAGTTATCTTTAAGCTAGTTAATTTGAGTACCAGTATCAATTAGTCATGGCAGCAAAAGGCAATATATTTTGTATCTTGGATGAGTCTTGCAGTGACTCAGTGCCTGCAGCATTGGCATGTAGTTCCCTGAGCGGTCCTAGGCATCTTATCCAAAAATCTTTTCCTAGAAGGATTAAGACAGTTTCAGATTAAATGTACTGGGAGTGATGAAAACTAAGTAAATAACCCACAACTGAAGTTTTGAAGGTGTATGGAGACATAGAAGGTGGGATATGTTTCATATACAAATAAAAATCCTACATTTGGAAAACTATTTATTTATTCATTTTTATGGCCCAACTGGAGCAATATAGAAAGACTAGCCAACTGGTTCAAACACAGGAAAAAAATCAAAGAACTTGTTGCCAAGTTCAATCAAGACCAATGACTTAAAAGACTGAAAATTAAGTAGAAAGGGTAAGTGTTTCTTGTTTCTCCAGAGCAAGAAAAGATGTTCAGTAACATAAGGTTTTGGAACTCATCTGGCTAATCATTGACTCAGACTAGTAGATGTTGCTAGCCAGTGACCTTAATTAGCCAACACTTTTACTTTTTTATAAATGAAATTAGAAATTATTTGTCATTGTAATGTTTTTACAATGCAATCTGTCTTTGAGAATAGTGATAGAGGAATGTGTGATCCTCTTCGCTCGATGCATTCATCACTAAACTTCTTATTAAATAGAGCTATAAATTATATTCTACTGTGGAGTCAGTTACAAACAGTAAATAGATTTAGAAAAAGGATTCTTAATGCTAAGGGAGAAAAGAAACATGTGTGGCTTGAGAGAGAAGGAAAGGCAAAGGCAGGCCAATAGGACCCTGAAACAATGGAATCATCAGCACTGCTTTACACAACAGTCTAATTCAATGTGTCAGGCCATAATCAGCTCCGTTTCACAGTGCTTTGCTCCATAAAAGCAGATTTGTTTAACCACAGCCTCTATTTCAGCTTGACTGAGACTGAAGAATAACCAATGAAGCCAGGCATATCTCATGGGTTATGTTATGGGCATATAGTGAATCCATCATTTGCTGAAGAGGCAGAGAAAAAGTGACAGGCTCATTCATGCCTTAGAGTCATTTTTAGGCCTATTGAAAATTTTAATCTGTGCACTTTGGATGAACTTCCCCATTTCTTAATTTAGTACATGTAGCCATGTGATAAAGTCTGTCTGCCTCAGATAGGGCAGACTTACTTCTCTAGGACATCAACTCCTCCAAGCAGTTTTCTTCTATGGATTCAACCAGGCTGCCTTGAACTTTGCACAGGCACATAAGCCCCATTTACAGGAGGAGTCCAGAGTTAATTAACTGCTGAAATCACATATGCCCGAGGGCTAACATAACACCATTCCAGCAATATTTTTAATTTAGTATTAAAGATAGTGTCCATTTTAAAATATATTTTCTTTTAAAATAATGTATCTATACCTAGCAGCATGTTTTTTCTCTCCCCAGTCTCTGTATAATATAGAAGGTTTAGGAAAAAAAAAAAGGAAAAGGAAAACAAAATTTTAAAAAAAGATAATTAAAAAAATGTTGCAAATCAGCAAATTCAAGGAAATTGCTTATTTAGAAAGTGTATGCATCTGTCAAATAAATGAAATTGTTATTAAAAATGGTGGCAGTTCAGATAAATGAAGTAAAAGCAGCAGCTCAGATAAATTAGGTAAAAGCATTGGCTCATTTCTGCTAAAAGATTTCATGTTTGCCTCTCCGTGCCATAGATTGTGCTGCACTGTGCATTTGTTGTGCCTGACAGATATGTTTGAAACACTGGAAGTACTGAGGCACAATGTGTATAAACGCTTGACCTAAACTTGACAGTCCCGATTAATAATATCAAGTTTGGAAAATGGCAGCATTTACAGAACTCACGCACACCCCGACATTAGATTTTACCATTTGCAGAAAATATAAGAAGACATGTGAGTTAATTTCTTAATGTCTAAAGTGAATGAAGAACCAGTCTTCTGAAATAGATTTGTTTTAAAAGCATTTTCACATGAAAAAGAGAAAATGCAATGTCTTATATTCATTTTATTGACATCCCTGGGTGACAATATATTAAAGATGGCTGCATTTCAGTGAAATATGCAATTTGATGACTTACGGGTTTATTGTGAACCTTGGGAAAGTGCAAATCACTCTGATGTTAAAATTCAAGAAGAAACAAAAATTGTTTCAGGGGGCAGAACCTTGAAAAATGTGGGTGGCTTTGTTTTGCTTTGTGCTTTTGTGGCAAGCTTTGAAGTGAACAGCTTGCCAAATGTTTGGTCTACATCACTTTCTTCCCCCTTCTGCCTAAACTCCCATTTCCAGACACTGGAATCAAAGATTAAGAGGCAAAGAGACAACTAACTAAATCTCAGGGCTATCTATGGAGAGAAATTATAATCAGCCTTGTTCCTTCCAAACTTCAGATTTAAATGTAGAACAAAGCGATTTGAACATACTTTAAGCCAGTGTTTGCCTGATTAAGTGGTAAAAAGTTCAAGGAGTGAGGAAGACCAGAGACACCAGTGAATGAAATTACTATAGTGAAACAAAACATTACGAAATTAGGGCAAAGCATGTCCAGTCTCATAAATCTTGTTCATCAGAGGCTTTTTAAAAAGCACTTGAGCAGTGGAAAAATTCAGGTATTAATTTTTAAGAGTATTTCAGCTATCCTTTCTTGTTTAAAAAAAAAAGGGATGGGTATAATGGGGATATTAAGAGCACTGTCAACCAGCACAATTTATATAATGTATTAGTGACAGAATGAGACTTGTTTCTTTTGCAGTCATTACCTATGTATATTTTTCTATTATAGTTTAAATCTTATTTGTCGCCTTTAAAATTTAACATATTTAAAGTTATTCATTTTACAACAAATTTTACAAGATTCCTGACAGAATTAATAAAATGCACCTATTCTTATGCTCTGTCAATATTCTAAATTTTCATAAAGCAACTGTATTTTGTCTGAATACTATAACTGGAAAAGGAAATTCATAAGAAAAAGTCAACAAAGTAGCATGGATAGCAATATGAAGAAATGCATAATCTTAGAAGTATATTAAGTCAGATGAAAATGTTATGGTTGAATCTCCTCTTCTTAAGCAAATGAGACAATTTGTGACTTTCAGAAAGTTATAGAAGCTACATTAACTCTTTTTGCATTCTATTGATGTTACCTAAGACACATTTGTTTGTTGGAGCTACCTGGGTTTTTCTTATATTGTGACTCATACTATCAAGAAAGACAATAGAATACATCTTGAATAATGCTTGAAAGGGCAGTGTCCCTCTATTTTCTATGATACAAATACAATGTTTCACAGGGTTCAAAAACCTTTGTGTTAAGAACCTTGTGTTAAGACCTTGTGTTAAGGTCTCATTTCTGCACATGCAAGCTGAACAAGGGAATGAAGGAAACTTGCAGAAGACCTTAATCAGAATTACTACAGTGGCTTGGTAAACTTCTGAAATATTAACATCACACACCAGCATAAAATACTATGCACATAACCCTAAAAATCACTTATCTTTCATTACAATTTAATCTGACAACATTCTTTATTAAGAACAGAATCTTTTTAAATGGATATTTAACTGTCTTAAAATGTCTGAAGTCACATATTTGCACACACATGGTAGCTAGCAATAGGAAAACTTAGATTAGACAGTTTTTTCTATGCCAGGTCTGTGCCATGACCACCACTCCTCAGATGAGAAGTAATTTTCAAGTGTGGCTCTGAAATTGTTCTCAAAACTCTCCTAGCTTGACAAGTTCCTGCTGTGAATGTGTGTATCTCCAGGAACTTTCAAAGCTGAGAACAATTTTTCAGGTTGAATTCTTGCCTTCACATCTTCTTGTTTGACTTGTATTCAGCTCTGAATAGCTATGTATAATATAGGCTAAAATAAGAAAAATAAACTTAAAATGGCCAATATCTGTTAGTACTGTGCATTGTGCATTAATAATTCTGCTTTCATTATTTATATTTTAAATACTATTCTGAAAACAGAAAATTACCCTAAAAATTATGATTAGGGGAAGAATGCATATTGATCTATTGAAAAAAGAGCTTTCCTTTTATTTTTCTTTAAAAATATTATAATTACAGTATTATACATTTTATGATACATTGAATTTCTATTTTCCTGTCACAGATCTTTCTAATATTAAGATACTAGTCAGTAATTTTTTCTGCTTGTGTAGCTATTACCAGAAAGAACAATTTTTATGGTCTTCATGAGTTTTACAGTCTGACAGATTTTTTTGTATATTTCAATTCATCGGAGTAATTTTCCTTTTCAGATTTACAAAATTACTCAGAGGTTTGTATATTATTCTATTACTTGTTCATTTTTTATATACTTATCTGGTTTTGTGATCAAATTGAGGCTTTAGTTTTAACAAGAAATGGATTACTGAGAGGATTTCTAATACTTATGCATCTAGAGATGAAATAGGGATTTCAATTGTGAATCTTTCAGATCAGACCAGTGCAGATTATAGTATTTTGACTTTTTGCTTCTTGCACAAGGATTCACATAGAAACAGTTATTCAAATTACTGATATCCTCAGATATAATTTTCCAGTTCAGTGTGAATTCATTCAAGTCAGTTTTGAGTCTGAACCAAATTTCAGAAACAGGAATAGACTACATTTTCAACTGTTATTAAAATAAATATCTTCCAGCATCACCTGATCATGCTCTTTTTTTTTGTTAAGAAATCAAGTGATTCTTACAAATTTCAGCGAACAATGTTTGACTGACTGTGGCACACAACTTGAAAATTCAATTACACAGCTACAGTTTCCACCTTTAATCTTTTCAAGTAAGAATTCTGGCTGATTTCTGTGAAAGAAAGCAATATTTTTTTCTTTCAAGCTCAAGAAAAGTTTATGCTTTCTGAAAACAAATTAAAAATCAAATTTGGTTTAAATTGAAGCTATTAGTGTATATACATTAAGCACAAGACAGGCTCCTATTTCTTGGAACAAGATAAAGGAAATCAGTGGTCAGCAAAGTCCCATGCAGCTTTTACCCAGAAGGCAAACACTTAGCACTTTCATCAGTTTCCTTTTATCTGCCTCTCTCTGTCCATATCACTCAGCTCAGCCTTCGATCTGATGAGAGGGCAATGGTGTCATGACAGAGAATGTGAGCTAATGAAAGTGTAAAGCTTTGGTTCAACAGAGTAGAAAATTCCCATCTAGTCAGCAGAAACCGCAATCTGATATGATTGAGTTTTTAGTAGGTGCTGCTATTAAGTCCTTAGAGGTCCAGGGTGGTAAAACTTATGCTTCTCTACACAATAAACATTAAGCACTTGATTTTCCCTTTTCTTTAATTACTCTTGTGGTTTTGTTTTGGCAGTTTGAGATTTTTTGGGGTATTTTTGTTTGTTTGTTTGTTTGTTTATTTGTTTTGTTTTTTTTTAATTTATGAAAGCTTTTAACAACAATACCCAACATGTTAATTTCATTATGTAGCATAGCTCATTAAATTAAAAAAACTTTAATTACTGATGCCACAGAAGTGCAAAAAATTACAGTCCAGACAGAAATAATCAAAACCAGAATCAGAATTCCTGAGAGTTTAATATAAGTTTTAAGTCTATATATGAAATTTGTAACAAAGTTTTATCAGTACAGTAAGTGCACTTGTGGAGTGTAAAATCTTGGCACACATAAGATTTGGATTATCATTTGCCTTGTATTAAATTATCTCACTCACAACCTACTGTCCTACCTGATCATCTCATTAAACATTTCTAAGGACAATTTGGTGCTGTAACCACTTTTGATGTACCTATTTTCTGTTGAGTCCAATAACAACTGTGTAAATACGTCAAAAATCTAAAGAAATTGAAAATGCTGGACCACAAGAAATAATAGATTTGCTTCTTGTTGTCTTATTACTGATCATAGATTTTTCCTAAAATAGTTTCTTCTGTGAACACTATGGGATAAATAAATATGACTTGACTCAGCCCTCTAAAATTCAGAATTCAAATTAATTATTCAAAGCTGCTTATTTAGACACTTGCAGAGTTATTTCATCCCTTCATCTTAGACATGTTGTGTTGTTCACAAGAAAAGTCTTTCCATTGACTACTGTGAAGGAAGCCCAAGCTACCAAATTTCACTAATGCCCAATTTATGCTAAAGATCAATCCAATTAATCAAACATCTCTATTTCTTCAAGGATTGTGGTGACTTCTCATTTTCACTAGTCTGGCATTTTGCTGCCAATTTGGAATTCAACTTATTTTGAACACCCTGAAGAAAGGCAGGAAGAAGTCTCCAGTGTGCAGACACCAATATGGAGAGAGGGATACCTGACATACATCGACCTGAGAATAACTCAGCAAGGCTGGAGCAAAGCTGGCATTTAAAGCACCTACAGAGAGAGAGGAAAAAAAAAAATCTCTCAAAGGCTGCAAAAAATAAATATACAAACTATTGAAAATTTTTTATCAGTCTGTCGTAGCTTTCTATTTTACCAAAAAAGGGGAACACTTAGGATAAATTATTCTCTTGGGATGTCTGCCATTCTATGCATCATTACACAGGAAATGTGGGATTTCGAAAAACATTTATATTCTTGGCTAACTTGCTGTGAATTCTAGTTCTGTGTGAACCTTTGTCAATATTCATTTTGTAGTTAGGAGGTATTTGGTGGTCTTTCAGCAGGCAAGATCCCTTCTGAGGATCTATCTTGTAGTGGCATTTGTCAGATGCCCTACTTATAGCAGAGCTATCTTTACAAAAAAAAAAATTTGTAGACTCTGAGCAATACTATTTTGTACTAGCTTTGCATAATAACTATTGTTTTTATCATAGTCCTAGATTATTATCAATTACACTTAAGTTTCTCTTTCATTTGAATTTTTGTATTGCTTTAACAACTCTGCAACATTGCCCTAGAAACAAGTTACAGCAAAATTGAGATATATGCTTTAGCAGCTCACAGGAATTAAGAATATGCTGAGATGTATTTTTATGTATATTTAAAATACTATTAATATACTACATTTTTTCATAGGGAAACAAATATTCAGTTATTCAGAACCTGAAAATTACATTGTTAACTCTGTCATCAGTGATAATTTGTGACCACTACCTTTTTTGATAATGATTCTAAGAATAAAAATTACCTGAAAATCGTCTTGATTGAAAGGGTTTCAAATATTCAAAAGAACTTACGATTAATCATTTAACATTTTTAGGCAGTCTCAAGATTCACGGAATGTTAAAATGAATCAGACAAGTTTTAGCATCTCAGTTAAAAAGATTTTTTGTAATTATTTTAAATACTTATTCTCTTTGGTAACACGACTCTGGCAATAAGTCCAACTAACTATTGCAGTATAGAGCTCTGCTTTGAAACTTAAAAAATCCAAATTATTATTTTAAAATATTCAACTGCAAACAATGACAAAAAAGCCCCCCGTGATTTCAAGCTCTAGGTTACTTTGTATCATGTGATTCAAAGAATAATACAAGCAATGCTGCTGTGTCAACAATGTGGCATCCATTAACACTGACGCAAATGTATTTTGACTGGTGATACTGCACTTGAACTTTTTCACAATGTTTCCACAAATGTGCAAAAGAACCAAGCAGACAAGCAAATGCTATTCTTTTTTACACTACCTTTTATGTTCCTGTTTGTTGTGTACAACACCATATTCTGTTCCTTCACAGCTAATGTGAGGGATAGAAGGTCACCAACAGGGCTACATTCTGAAAGAGAATATTTTTTATTTTTTATCTTCTGTTCTACTGTTGGTAGCTGCTTGACTTATTCCAGCTTTCCATTGGATGACAAAAACATCCATCTGCCTTTTTATTGTTTTATTTATTTATTTATTTATAGGTTTGTTTATTTATTTAAAATAGATTGTAAATTATAAACATAGATAAAATTCATTTCCTGCCAGTGACAAACTAAGTGTTCATTTCCTTAACCCTGTAACAGTGTCAGCAAATTTCTGTGGGTGGACAGTCTGGACACAGATATTATCCAGTTATAAATTTTTCATTTAGTATTTCAGTTATGAAAGAAATAAAAAATGCAACTAAAATTATCCAAACAAACCCCAAACCTCTAAAACAGCAGTGGACAGCAGAGATTTGAGTCTAAAGAATTACAAAGGATTTTGTCTGAGACAAGCCACAGAGAGCAAAGTAAATATTATTTGACGCAATTCCATTCCAGCTTGGCACAGGACAGTAGACAGAAAAGTACCTGTGAAAAACTGAAAACAAAATGTTGGAAAGTGCAGGCTTTTCACTGAATATTTAAGCTCCTCCTTTCCAGCTTCAGCTCAGTTAAAAGGAAGTTACTGACTGAGAGAAATCAATGCTATGTCTTTCACTGCTGTCCTTTGAAAGGATTGCTTAGGAATCATGCATTTTAAAATGTGTTTTCGTGAAGTGTCACACATTTCTGTGACTACATGCATGACCTTTTGTCAGAGACGCAACTGTAATATGTTAATTTGCAAATACTTGTTAGATATACTGATGACAGCTGTTTGTCACTTGCTGCAAGAAGGAGTAATAACAAGGATGCAAATACTAGGAGTGTAGTTTGTGTCATGAATCATGTCCTTTATACAGCCTTGTTTCCAAAGAAACTCCTCTAAAATCTTTGATATTCACATTTGGTACTGAGGTGTTTTGCTGTTGCTGTGTTGGATCAGTCAATAATTATAGTGCTTTCCTCCAGTCATTCAAAATAAAATACATAGTGAAAAAATTGTGTGGTTTGTTGCATTTGTTGTGCAGTGTAAACTTAACTTGCCCAAGAAAGCCCAAGTTCCATTTTAAAAAAGAGCAATTATTAACAAGATTTTACTGGGGACACTGTTAACTCACTGTAGTTTCTACTTTAAAACCACTTTCACAGGTATCATTTTCAAAATGCATGTGTAATTTCTGAAGTGTAAGGGAGAGACCCTCCTACTGGCTCAAAACTCTTATAAACTGGTGATTGGTTTTGATATGAAATGTTTCTCTCGGTATATCAGTGAAATTATAGCAATGCACTTACCACTCTTCTGCCTAATAGAGCAGGACAGTGTAGCAGTTAGACAAAACAGTAATATCTCTTGTATTTTTCCACCCAATTAAATAGAACTAAAAATATTTGGGAAAACTTTATGACCTATGGTTCAAGAAGCAATAGAAAGGTTTTCATTATATTCCCCTCCACCCCGCCCCCCAAAGCACTGCTCACAATTAATCTGTTTTAAATATGAGGAAAGAGTTATCAACATGATAAAAATCAGTCAGTTGTCACTGAATTTTCTGAAGTTTTGTGAAAAAGACAAAACCTTATTTTACTGAATACTGACGCTGATTTATTGAAGCTCATTATTGAGGTAGTATTGAGCTGCTACTGCCTGTTTGTACATTGAAGATAGTTGGTCTGTTTTGTCACAAACATTTTCAGAACATGGAGATACTGTACACAATTTATTTTTTTGTTATAATTGCATCAGTAACCAAACAGCACAGAATTTTTCACTTAATATATGTTTTAAACCAGGTTTTTAATAAAATGAATATAGAGACGAGGGTGCTCTTAGGGAATTGCCAAAATTTGAACTATTTTCATATTTCTGCATAAAAAAAAAAAGAAAAAGAAATATGAGCTTCTGGAAAAAAAAAATTATAATTTTTCAGGAAACTAAGATTTATAATGGTCAAGTCTTAACTCTGCCACTGAGAACTTGTCCTGTGTTGTGAATTTCAAGGAGATGATGTTTTAAAATACCAATGAAAGGACTTTTCTCTCTGAAAAAAACATAATGACTCAGAAAAATTTGCAGTTTGGGGTTGCCTGGTGCTCTGTTCCTATTTGGTGAACATCTACTACTACACTTGGTCTCTGTATGTATTGGGGATATTCAGTCATATTTAGTAAAATAGGGAACACTGCCTGCAATAGGCTTATTATGTTAAAAACTTGCCCTTTGTATGCTCCATGTAAGATGACAGAGGCATTGCAGACTTCCCAGTCCCAGTTCACAGCTATGTAAGTGCCAGGGAAACAGTCTGCTTCTGAATAAGCACAGTCCCCTGTCTGTGAAAGCTTCATGCATGCCTTTTCATGTTATTTAGCAGCTGACACACTTGATCAAGTTATACTTCTTGTTGCACTACACTAGAGGTTAGCATGATGCAGCAGGCCACCCCATACAGCTACACACAGGACAAATTCATGACCAAAGCAAGGGCTGGGACCGTATTTCTTCTTGTAATGACATTAGTTACAAATAAAAAATTTAAGACTCTTGGGAGGTATTAAGTTCGTGTTGTAACACAGTAGTCTGACTTATGTCAAAAGGCTCCTAGAACACCCCAGCCCCAAGAAGGAAAAATGTATCTTGTTATCTGAGCTAACAGATGCAAGTGCATTTTATTATGTCTCTTTGCATTAAGAAGCAGCCATTAAATAAAAGCAAAGATTTCTAAAGCACCCTAGAGGGAATACACAAGGAAGTGTGCTTCAAATGTCCTCTATGCTGTAAGCATTGCTGCAAAGCTTGTTTTGTACACGGTTACTTTTCTGCTTTCTCTTCCCTGCAAGTGACGCTGCAGTTGAAATTATTTAATGCTGAATTATTTGCTTTTGAAATAATAGACACTATCCTTGTTCCATAATGATAACATCATTGCCTGCAACAGATTCTTTAGGACATATTAAACTGCAGAAGTACCCGACACAGCTGTCAGCTACTATTTTCTGGATAGGTAACAATTATGGATTATTAAGTTATATACAGCAGAAAAAGAAACAACAACAAAGGAAGCCACTAACAAACAAACAAACAAAAAGACCAACAACAACAACAACAGCAACAAAAAATAAAGCGAAAAAAAACCCAAAAACCAACCAAACAAAAAAACCTGAGCCATTCTTGTATTATCTTATTTTTCAGAGTAGGTCACTGAGCACTGAAAATAAAACCTAATTACTCCCAGTTGAAAAGTTCAATGTCACTATTATGGTATGACCTACTTTCTGAAGCTCTGAAATTTTTGGCTGGGTGGATAATGGTTGAATATATTTTTTCACTATATGGGCAGCCCTTTGGATAATTTCTAATACACCACAAAAATCTGAACATTCACTTAAATAAATTGATACTATAATTAGAGCAATATATGGAAAATGTAGGTGAAGCATGACAAGCAACAAAGTAGTACAATTATGTAGAGATAGAATATGCATTTATTATTAGAATCAGATGTAAATTCCGCTGTATTAATAGCATAAAAGACAAATAATATCTTTAAGGAATTACACTGATTATTAAAATGAAGTAAATATAGCACCCACCATTAATTTCATAATATGTATTTATGGACTCAGAATTTCAACATTTTTTATCTAATGACATTAGTCATTTAAATTTTGATCCGTGCATGAATGTTTCCACTGCCCATTAGTTTTGTTTAGGAGTGAGGACATGTCATTTTGTGAAAAATGGGAGTTATTAGGAGTTTGTTGGACTGCTCCTGATAGAAACTATGAAATTAAATCAAGTAACTGGTTGCTTTTCAATTTATTTTCCTCAGTATCTTGACTGAAAAAAATAATCTGAATGTCTTTAATGTTTTTTATGCAGAGCTAATCTTTGACCTGCTAAACTTAGCACATTATCCTCAGACAGATATCCTAAAGAGCTGAAATATGAGCAAATGACAGACTGAAGTATTTTAAAAAGATGGGCTTTTGATATGTAAGGTAAGTATGACAAACACAGTACTTATTTACATAAGTGAATGCTGAATTGTTAAAATAGAAATATTTAAATTTATTTGCCTGCTGTGCTGTGGAAAATAAATTTAAACTATTATGATTTGTGGCAGTGTAGAAGGGTGTGCTAATTGCTTTCAGAATCTCAGGTACCAAAAAAAGTCATCGCAGATGTGGCTGAAGGAAACAATTGGATGGAAGAGGTTCACAGTGTGTAGAGATTATTATTATAACAATTTTTCTGTCATAAACTATGTGAATACACCTTTTTTGTTAAATGTATTAATGTAAGTGGACTTCCTTTCAAATTTGATCAAACCTCCCGCTTATGCCCATAGTAGACACTGAACTTGTTCAAGAGGAAGAAATTTGAAAGAAAAAAATTGCATCCAAGTGATGACTTAAAAACTATTTCTTTATTTGTTTATTAGTTGAGACAAAGAATTACATGGATCATACTATAAAACATTTGCAATGAACATGTAAAACTTGTGTTAAAAATGTGACCAGTATCATATTTATAAAGTAAGCCTTAAAAAAATTAATTGTGATGTCTAAAGCTTTGTTTTTTAGGTAATTATGTTCTGTGTTCAGTATTTTATTTTCCTTCCTAGAGGAAAAAAGTTGTGCACTTGCAGCTGAGAATTGTATCTTATGCTGCATAAAAAAACATGGTCAACAGGTTGAGGGAGGTGATTCTGTCCCTCTACTCTGATTTATGAGACACCGTGTAGAGTTCTGTGCTCAGCTCTAGGCTTCCCAGTGAGAGAAGGACGTGGGCCTGTTAAAGTGGGTTCAGAGGAGAGCCATGAAAATGATCAGATATCTCAAATATCTCTCTTATGCAGACAGGGTGAATTTTATTATGATGGGTGTGTTGTGACACCAGAACAGGTTGCCCAGAGAAGGTGTGGATGCCGATTCCTGGAAGTGTTCAAGGCCAGGCTGGATGGGGTTTTGAGAACTTGATCCAGTGAAAGATGTCCCTGTCCACTGGCAAAAGGGTTGTACTAGATGATTTTTAAAGTTCCTCCCAACCAAACACATTTCATGATTCTGTGATTTTTCTGTTTATAACTTGCCAGTGTTTTTTTTGTCAGAAAATATTAAAAGCAACAGAGAAGAGATACAAACCCAAAGCTATGTAAAATACTTATTACAGGTTTGTGCTTCTGTTTGCAGAAAGTGTTTATAAATAAGAAAATTAAGGATAACTAAGGAGTAATGAATAATGTACTCCTATATTTTCTGAAAAAAAAAAAAGTTAAAAAATATTTTGAATCCTTTCTCAAATGGAACTTTATTGGAATGCCTCTATGATTATAATAAATAATAGAAAGTATAAAAAAAGTATAGTCCAAAAAAAACAAAGACTGTGCCAAGGTGATTCACTGAATTCACAGAGTCATAGAATGGTTTGGACAGGAAGGAACCTTCCTTTAAAAACCATCTACTCCAAATCCCCTGTCATGGGCTAAGACATATTTTACTAGATCAAGTTATTTGGTGCCCATCCAATCTGACTTTGAATATTTCCAGTGATAGAACAAACTTATTTTCCATCATAAAGAAATTTTATCATCATCTGGAAAATTCATTTTGTCTGGGCTGAAGGACAAAGCTCCTTAAAAATATATTATTTAAGGGCATATATTTCCATCTTTTGGAAAAATAAAAAAAAGGAATGTTTAACTGAGAATTAAGTTAAAGAAGAATGTTTTAGCTTAGGACTTTCAATCACAAGCCATGTTAAATTGAAAAAAGGCCTCTGAAGGATGATTTCAATGTTATCAGTTATCTTTGGTTTTAATCTAAAATTTTACTATAGTGCTTAGGCTGCTTCCCATGATCATCTAAATTGATCCTTTGTTTGAATTATATAAGAATTAATTGAGTAAAGGGGATAGGAAAAAATCTCTCATTGAACAATTAAATTTCATAAGTAGACAGATTTCACTCTTCAGATCTTATTTATCAAGTAATTTTCAAGTAATAAAGAAAAAACTATTTCAGGTTCCATCTTTACATATCCAAGTAGTAATTCACATATAACTATGGAAATGCTACAACTATAGCTATGTAACTATAATGATCACCATTCCAATAATGGGATGGCAGGTTCTGTCCATTGGGAGTAGTAAGCAAACATTAATGAATGAAAATTTACAGAAAAAAATTTAAAAATTACTATGCATCTCAGTTCTGATGTTTCAAATTGTTCTTTTTTTTTTTTTTTTTTTTTTAAATTTGGGCACATAGTCTGTTTAGGCTTTAGGCTTTTTATACATGTAGGAAAAAAAGGCATTCTAGCCTAATAAATGCTAGCTAGATTTTCAGCAGAATTTAACAAGTCTAGACAACTAATAAATAATGTTAAATTAGTAAAAAATCATCAAGTATTAATTCTCTGATTTGAAAAAATTGTGTTACTGTATAAAAGCTGAAAATTCTGTTGAATACCTAATCATCTGGAGGCTTTTTACTGTTTGAAGTGAATGTGCTTATGTGCGTTGCTCCCTTTAAATGTGTTATAGCCATGATGTTTCAGTCTGGTGCTGAAAACTGTTTTTGAATCATCTGAAATGAGCCTACAGACAATCCCTTTAAACCACAGAAATAACTAAAATAACAGCTTGGAGGTGGACTGCGCTAGATCTGCAGTGCATTTTTCATTCTCTTTGTAGCCAAGGTTGTCAATATTGCTATAATCAATAAATGACAACTTTGTATAATCAGCTTTATCGCAGCTACCTCTGGTGTCAGAACAAGTTGCATATACCTTTAGAGATGAAAGACACCACACATTTGACTACTTTATTCAAAACTTTTTAATCATTACTTCACCAGTGTCAACTAGGCACTATATTTTTGAAATTGGATACTTTCATTAGTACATGCTTTACAATGAAATCCATTTTTAATTTACATTTTGTGTGACATAATTATGGAGAGACCATATGTGCTGGTACCAAAATGTCCTTATCATGGTTTAGGAATGGCAATTTAGTACCCTCAATTTAGTACCCTCCCCTTCTCCCTGGTGACTTTACCAAACCAAAAACTCCCCCACTTCTCCCTCTGGGGATGGAGTTGGGAATTGAAGGCAGAAAAAGGTGAAAATTGCAGGTTAAGATAAGAACAATTTTCTGGAAACAGTCATGAGATAAGAAAATGTACAGTAACAGCAACAATATAAATAAGAAAAATGTGCAAAGAGAGGATAATTTACATGCAAAATTGCTCACCTGCAGAGCCCAACCCAACACAGCAGGACCCTGAGATAATGAACAATGGCGAACGTTTTCTCCTCTTCTCTTCTACTTTTTAGCAGATGTTATTTGTATAGAGGTTTGCAGACTGACACACTACTACTGTTGTTGCAATAAATAAGTTATATAGTTTTGTAATATTTTTTGTTTTAGTACTTCCTCAGAAAAAAAATTGGCATACTATAGTCTTATATCACAATACTTCAGATTAATTTTTCTGTGAAAAATTTTGCCTTGAGTTTGACTATGATTTATATAAGGTGGCTTTTTTCTATAAGATAAAGTATGTGTTTTAATAAAGAATGTAACATTAGGAAAATTGTATTTGTCTTTGAATTGATCTTTGTATTTAAAACATGTTATCTAGAAAAAATTTGGTTTTAGTAGCCAGCATTGGTTATTTTGAATCACGAAAAATGGTAGGAGTAAGAGGTGCAGCACAATGCTAGCCATTTCCCCTTGGACTATAGGGGCTTTATTCTTTTCTTTGTGCCTGTCTTCCAGCTCAGACATCTGAGAACCTGAAGAGCAACTGTTCTTACTCTGGAAAACTGAGGTAAAGAAGGCATTTGGTACCTCAGCCTTTTCCTCATTCTTAGTCACTATGCCACCAATAAAGGATGGAGATTGTCCTTAGTCATCCTTTTGTTGCTAATGTAGTTAGAGAAACATTTTTAATAGTCTTATGCACCAGTAGTGAGATTAATTTTTTTTTATTTGTTGTTTATTAAATGATATATCAAGATTGCAATTTGTTTTGCAAGATAAGAAAGTTCATTCATACACAAAACAACCGTACTCGTTTCCTGAAAGTGATGGTAGGGGAAGCTGACATGTGCAAATTCTGACCTTTTTTTTTCCATAAGATCAAACTGACTCTGATGAAGATGTAGACCTGGAAAAAAAAAATCTTATTTCCTGAGGTTATAATTATTAGCCTATTTGTGTTTCTTGTCTCTTCAATTCAATAGTCATTGACATATGGATAAGAACTGACTTGTGTTTTATCACAAGATATATAGGAATTATTAATAAAAAAAAATTAACCTAGATAATTCAGAATGGGCTTCTGTTATGATCTGTTTATCTGAATTGCATCAGCAATGGATGGCCAACAAGGTAATAAATTGACTGAGATGATTATAAACTGTATATTGAATACTTTTTATGAATGTACATTTACAATTCCTGTTATTTATAAGCCTCTTTTTTTTTCATTTAAAGGCTAATTTGCTGCATCTCTGGTACTGTGTCACCTCCATCTTGACACAAGAATTGTCATAATGTGCACTGAAGCTTTAGTGCTACTAGAAATTTTGACATGGATTTGCCACCTGCCAGTCCAGTACTGTTAATCTGACAGTTTTACTGACTTTCTCTGTTTATTTCTTCTCTGTTTATCCATAAAGAATATATTATATTATTTAAACAGAAGTCAATGCCATCAACTGTGAAAATAAAAGGATGTGGAAGTTACTACATGTATTTTAGAGATTGTGGATTTGTTACTCTTGCTTGTTCTTTCATCTCCTGTATTTTCCTATTCGAGAATCTTAGGCATTATAACTTTAGGGGAGATAGAGAAAATGATTACAGAATACTCCCCAAAGCATTACCATCTGCAATTACTAATGGAAAAATATTTTGGTGCTTTGGTGATATGCAGAAAATAAGGATCTTCAGACCTGATTTTACTATAATATGAATGTTTTCCAAAGTGAATCATTACTCAGTGTTCATAATACTGGAAGATGCATTCATGCTAGAGAATTTTTAGTGAGATGATAAGCAGAGATAATTATAAAAAAAAGAAAAAAAGCAACCTTCAGTCTTTTAAAAAAACTGAATTTCAGGGATACATACTTATATGTAACAATATATATGATACACTTAAAAAAAATTATTTAATGATATATGTTGTAGCAGATTTGAAATAGCAGACATATTGGAATGACACTGTAAAAACCAGCGGGTTTCTCACTTTCCTAAGGGAATGAAAAAATTGTGGAAGAAAATATTGTGAACTGGTTTCTTAAAAGTGTGTGACTTTGAGAAGCATTGTTATTGTATTGTATTCTTTTTTAAAAAAAAAATCAAATTCTTCATTCCTATAATACAGAGTGCTGCTGTCCTTCTGGAAATGGTCTTATTAGCCCAGAATTTTAGTGGTCAGAGATTTCAAGAAAATTTTTCGGAGTGGTCCAATGCAGAATTGAAATGGAAACAATCCTCACATCTGTAGTGAGCTATTGAATATGTAGTAACCAGTGTCGCAAAAAAACAATTTAACTATGAGTTTTGATAATTTTTTTTTGTGAGAAATTGAAGTCTTGTTTTCTATTCATGCAAAAAGCTATTCTAAAAGATTTGTCTATGGATCTTGAAAAAGTCACCTCAAATCTTATGAGTTAAAACTCTTTAGGCTTTGTTGACCACATATGTACTCATGAGGAAGGGATAAGGAATGTCATTAGGAACTGGAACTCACTTGTCTTCAATTTTATTTGTTAAATGTATTCCCAAAATGATCTTACCATTTTTAAGTTAGTAAGATCAAAAATAATACCCTTGCATAATTTGAAAATTTGCATGAACCAGGTACCATTCCCAACAAGCATACCGTACTGTGCTAAGCCATTCAGTTCCAGATTTATAAATTTTTTAAACATAAAGACAAAGTTCATTTTGTGCTAAGTGTCAAGTTTAATTAATGAAAACAAATGTGGCTACCTGAACTGTTCTATGAATTTTACTGCATTTTGTAGTTATTTTTGAGCCCTTTTTTTCCTGATTTTTGCAATTTTATTAAAACATGGATGTTAAATAGGATATAATATTGCACTAATGGTTTCACTAATACTGTTTTGGTTAGAATTTCTCAGAGAAATGGAAAGTCAAAGAGAGAGGAGGCTTCATCCTATAGCTTCCTGCAAAAATTATCAGCCAGTGCAGTGTGTACAATTCAGGTCATGAGAAGCAGTTACTGCATTCCCACTCCATTAAGTTCAAAACGCTTTGTCCGTTTCATAGCTGGGTACTTCATGGATTTAATTTGCTTTTTAAATTGTCAGAGAAAATTCTAATTTTTTTTTTTCCATTATCCTTGTCCAATTACTATCCTCATCCCTTCCAGTATCTTTTAATGTCAGTATAATCTGTGATTTGTTCTTTTTTTTTTCTTCAGGGTTGCAAAGATGTGTGGGCTACAGATGCGAAAATGAGGTAATGTTCTGAAGGACTAAAGTGTTTTGAAGACAGAGGAGAATGGAAATATTTAATACAAAAATTATGGGTTTAAAAAAAAAAGTGAAAAAAAGCATTCCAATAAATTGAAAACTTGACTTGATCAAAGTAAGTATTAGAGCTTCCTCTGCCTTCATCAGGGCCAGGATCTCACTTACCTTATCTATTTAAAATTTTCTAAAACCAAAGAGCAGCCCTGAGTTCAAGCCAGCAGGAAACATGCTGACATAAATATGAATGTGGTTTTAATTAGAGCCAAGAGAATAATGGACTTTTTGGTTTTTTTGTGTGAGAAATAAGTTGAAAATTCAGGGAAGTTTTTTATTAATTTAATTTATTTTTATTTTATTTTCATTTTAACACTGGCACTTATAAATAATCTATTAGCTCTCTTCCATTTTTTCATATAAAAATATGTTTTTTAAAAGAAAAATTAGTAAGACCTCCCATAATCAAAGTTTTAACCCTTCTCAAAAATTATAAGCATGAATATATGGAATGGGAAATGTTTTCTAAACTTTTTTCTTATTGTGGAGATGAAACTTTTTATTTAGGCTTTGGTGTCTGTCTCAATGGGACTTCAGGATGAGCCTGAGCTGTGTTCACTGCCCATTCAGAGCAGTTTCATTTTCCTTATACTCTAAGGCAGAATCTTCAACCTATAAGTAAGAGAAAGAAATAGCATGAGTTTTATTATAAGCAAAACGTTTATACATTTGTATTCCTACCATTTTTGGACAGCTGTCATTAGTTTCTGTATTGTTTTGCTCCTTCCTCTTAACCATGGGGTATCATTGTTTTCATTTGGTATTGATTTCTCTATTACATTGTTTAAATGCTTCTTTGTCTCAGGGCCTTTGATGCTTCTCCTCTGCTAGAGAAAAATGTTTCTGAGGAATGTCCTCATTTACCATACATCCTTGTGTGCCTGACATTTAAAGGTCTAGGAAGTCATGCCACATGCAATGAAGAAATCATCATACTTTAAGGTAATGGAAATTTTTTGGCTAGCTTCTTGAAGGGCCATTGCATCCAATGACCAATACTGGATTGCTCATGGAGTTTTTGGGATGGGGAGAACTCTGAGGGTGTGGGCAAGGACAGAGAGGTCCCATAGCTCAGGGTCAGGCACAAGATACAAAACTCGACTCAGTTTTACTGAGTACATTTTTGCTATTTTATGAGAAAACATGAGATGTAAAGCAATGCAAGACAAATAAGAAGCCAAAAAGAAGCACACCTGTTGAGGGGAAGCTGACCCAAAGATAGCAGTGGAAAAGCTCCACACTGCAAAGTTGCAAAGTTGCAAAGTTCCAAGGGAGTTGTCATCAGAAGATGGAAAATCAGAAATATCATGGGTCAGATACTCAAGGATCAGTGGTGGCTGACCTGTCCCGACCAGACTGGAAAGTGGTTGGCTTGCTAAGACTCATCAGGTTATCTGCATCAGGTATGGGGAACATGTTACATTTAACTTAGGAGACCATTAGTCCCAGCAATTGTATGTATTAATGAATAAAAAATTGCTTTGTATGACTGAACAGTACAAATTTCCAACCCAAACTATTCTATGATTCTATGATGTCATGCTCACAGGGTCTAAATCTGCATAGTAGAAGAAACTGTAACAAAAATAAGCTGATATATTCTAGGTACAAAACTAACTGCATATCATGCATGAAATTTCATTAGGATGTGACAATACTTTCTGTCTATTTCACTGAACAACCCTGAGGACTTGTCTGACGTTAGATCCTGTGTGTTCTCCTTAGCAGAGTACACCTTACTGGAGGATGTTGACATATATTTTTGTAGGCAGAATTGTAAAGGTAGGTAAATGTCAATAATAAGAAGTAAAATGCACTGATAACCAGTTTTTCTGGACAAAAGAAAGATGTTTTGAATGGAAAATGGTAATTTCTACCTAAACAATGTAAACTATTTTTTTGTTTCTCTTCCCTCTTTTTACTGCTGGCCCTCAAGCGACTCATGTCTCTTTCAAAAATATCAGAAAAATAATACAGTTTCATGTCTTATGTTAACCACTGTGAACACAATGAATGAATCATTAAAATGATACATCACTTGTGTCTTAGATAATCATTGGAAGGATTTGTCACATTAATCTGAGTGAACAGAGGAGAGGGTCTCCTCCTTTTTGTAATATACAGGAACTGAATGTTAACTGGTGACATCACAGACTTCTGTCGGCAACACCCCTCTCCTTGTAATTCAACTATGTTTATCCAAGTGTTTACACACACAATTATCTGTGACTGTGGGCAAACCATTCATGTTTGAAAACAGTATCTCCCTTTTTATCATGTCTAGTAGCGAAATGGACCACTTTTATGTGTAGTATCTGCCCTTCCAGGAGCACATCTAAATAATAAAATGGCTTTATCATAACAGTCTTTTGAGGATTTAGTGATTGGATTCAGAAAATAGACATCCAGCTTCTAGGAGTGAAAAAAGTACATGTTTCATATTTATTGCAGATGCAGAAATTTGAAGGTTGATACTGTTAAAATGATTTTTGGCTGATATTTATCAGGAAAATTAGGTAATAAATGCAGTAGTTTTGAACTGCAAAAAGATACGAGTACTGCAGAAAATAATTATATTTTTGCCCTATTTTTTTCTTTTTTTCTATTTTTTTTTTAAAATCTGGCTGTGTATTTTCAGGCCTTTGGAATGCCATTGTTATGGAAAAACAATTCATTTGGAATAAATGTACTATCAGAAAAATCAGCTTAGATAGTGAACACAATCTCTAGATATGTGATAGAGACTGATAAGAAAACATAAAAACAGCCAATGTTCTGCCTCCTGCGTTTAATTTAACTGAAGCCACAGTTCACAGTGGAATTCTGTGCTGGCAAAGACAGTAGTGATAGCACAGAATTGATCTCTATAAGGCTAGGACACATTTAACTAAGCAGGTTTTCGTATGGAATTGCTGTGATTAAAATACCAAAAAAAATTTAAAAATATTATTAAACCAATGGTGTTCAAGCAAAATAGATAAAAAGGCTAAGCCCTCACTAGATTAAGGGCTAACCTTACCTGATGTGAGTTAATCTACTAAGTTCCTTCTGTGGCCAATAAAAGATGATTTACAGCACCTAAACCTTTCATTTGAATATGCCTCAGAAGGAGCCTCTATTGACTCTAAAACAAGATGTGTACTAAGATTTGAAATCCCACCTCAAAGTCTCTATTTTATCAACATTTTGACTTATGTCCTCTATGCTGAAGAGAGTTTTGAGAAAATCTAGAAGATGGCCTATTAGAAATCCATACAATAAGCTGAACTCAGCTTTTGTTTTGGTTCCATTCCAGGTCCTAAGCCTTTATTATATCGATTTTTCTTAATTAGTTTTGGCTTTATCTTATGCACACTGAAGGCCATGCCAGTATTAATACTTAACATCTTCCAGCACTGATAGTAGTCATTCTCTTAGAGCAGACTGGGAAGGCATGGCTGCCAGTGTTTAAATATCAGTACCTGCAAGTACCATTTTATTTGGGTTCAAAAATGTGAGGATGGAAGTTCCATCACCTACCAGTATTGTTCCTTTTGGGATGGCAGTAGCAAAATAAAATTTCTGTGTTAACTCTTGTTTAATGGTGACAAAAAGTGCAACTCCAAGGATATTGAGAAAAAGAAACTAGTTGTATTTTACTAATAAAGTGTCAAAAAGTTGCAAATATCAATCTCCCATTCTCAGAAGGGAGAAAATATTGTTAGTGATCAGAAAAAAAAGTAATTTAATCCAGTATAACAGAAAATATTTTCTCAAGCAACTGATTCTTAAATACAAAGCTATGTTGGAAGGGAGAGTAGTTAATAATTACTGGCAATGTGTTCTTTAATGCAGAAGCAGAAAAGATAAGGTGGGTTGCGTTTTTTTGTTGGATTTATTTGGTGGACCTCTTTTTCTTTCCTTTTTACTTTGCTTGCTAAAGGTATCACTTCTGTTGGTGCTGGGAGGTTCTCAAGAGCAAATGTCAAATCTCAGTGGAATGGTTCAATGAATGAAAGAGGCCATTAGGTCTTGCTGGCATGCAGTGTACCTGTCGCCTAAGGGGAAAGTAAATTCCAGCTCTTGGATTTTTTCATTATATATTTTAACCTCTATATTCCTCTTACAAATTTTTCCCAATTATATTTAGTACATCTGAATAAGTGCTCTAAAACATTTTAGTGATTGCAGTTTCTGTTTAACAGTTGCTTTCTTCCCTGGATAAAAAATTACTTGTTGGAACAAGCTTAACACATCCAACCGACTTTCTTTCTAACATGACCACCTTCACATATTTTGTTTGGTATACCCTTGTTTAGTGCAAATCTACCAGCCAAGTGTAAAAACAGAGCAAATAACCAATAAACAGGATCTATGCTGTATATCTTGTATGCTGCGATTAGAGTTTTCTTTTCTCTCCTATTGAACATGGCACTGCAGTATTATAAAACTTTCCATGAGCTGACACTTTGGTTTTCCTTGAGTGAATGTGTATATGAATACATATATGCATTAGTGAGTGATATGAGAGAAAAAAGAGCTTAGTTTCAAAAGGTGTAAATAAGAAAAATCCTGTGGTGGTCAAAGGCAAATTACTGAGGCATACACCTGAGTCTTTATCATCAGAAAATTTCTAAATCATTTACATGTCTGATGAATCACACAAGATATAATGAAGGCATGGCCAATACATTTATACATCCCCAAAGATATTATTATTGGTTTTAATAATTTCCATGTTGATAACCATGGTTTAATCACTACTTAGCTTAAGGTATTAAAGATGGTTTTACAGAAAATAGACAAAAATTATTCATTAAATTAGTATTTTATGAAGTGTGGAAGAAACCACTAACAGTTACAACAAACTCATTAAAATACAATGGTAAATACATTATAAGCTAAATTTGGTTGTCAACATGTCTCAGATTTTATAAATTTGTTTTATTTAAGGTACCATAAAACCACTTAATGGAAATTGTGTGATTCGATGAAACTCCCAGGAGGTTTTCTTTCCTCAGAATAATTTTAGACAGATAAAAATAGTTTAGGGTACATTACAAGTAACATTAGAGGGCATTACTAGTATAAAAATATTTTCTTTTTGAAACAGAGCAGAACAAGATATTTTTATTGCATGTTAATTTCTGCTTCTGATTTTCTAATATTGATAAATTGTATGTGTAGTTACAGAAATGTTCTTTCTACAAATATCATTATGTGATAAGCAGGATGGAAGTGATGTATACAGAGATTTCCCCTGAGTAAAAAAACATTGTCAAGTTAAGATAAAACAAAATATTTCCTTTACTGGGAAGAAAATACATTGCTCTTTTATAAGGGTAAGTAGCAAATTAAAAGCTATATTCCATTGCATAGTAACATGACAATATGTGGCTTTTGGACATAGAAAAATATATAAGGATTCAGGAATACTTATGAAGAAAATACCTTTTTTTGCACTGCTGATAACTGTAGTGGTTTAGTAAATACTAATGTTGTAAATACTTACACTGAATTAAGACAGAGGCTGTGTGGAAATGGAAATTCAAATTTTCTGGAAGATCCAAAGTTGTTGAAAAATTAGACCTGCTCCTACATACCATAAATCCTGAAGACACTGCAGAACAGTACATTTTACATTTTTTTTTTCAATCCTTTTTGTTTACATTGAGTGTACTGCAGCCAGAAAGAAAAGAGAATTTGTGGAACTCCATGTTAAAATAGCAAATTTGTAAAGAACATATAAGAAATTAATTGGTAAATGTTGCTGTGTTTAAAACATAAGGATTAACAGTCTTTTGCATTAAAATCAGTGACAGTACAATGCTGACAGCTTCAATATAGGCTTTATAATCCCCCCTCCCCAAATGGCACCTGGCACATGGGGGTCCTTGAATCAGCTCTGAATGGAGGCTACCAGGGCCCTGAGTTGGTTGCAGCAGAGTCAGGCAGCCCTGGTGCCTCTCCGTGGGGTTGGTGGTGTGATGCTGGCAGGAGCTGTGTCCTGGTGGGGGATTGGAGGTCCCCAGGAAGGTTGCTGCTGGTGAGGTTGTGCTCAGTGTATGAACTCATGCACTGTGGAAAGTGAGATGGGAGCACGTGGAAAACGTGTTCATTCCTCAGTCAGGAAAGGCATCTGTTTGATAGCGGAATTTAACATTTGCTTTTAGAAAGCAACTAGTCCTGCACCAGTATGGTGCAAGATAACTTTATCTAATGGTTTTTGGAAGGCAAGTGTCAACATTCTAGTGGTTACTGCTGCATGTACTTTTGGCCACCATGAGAAACACAAATGGGTTCTTGGTTTATACTTTTAGCAGTTCCTAAAGTGCTGTAAAATGGTGAAACCCCAGAATCACTACTGATATTTACATTGTCCAAATGAAAAGGAACATTTCCTCATCTCTCTCACAGAAACAATGTGTTTGCATGTGTTTTAATAGGGGTTTTGAGATATTGACTGAACTTTTTTTTTTTTCCAACTTTGGTTACTTGTTATTTCTACTTGCTGTCTGAAATAATAGAAATCTTTCTTTTAAAAAATACAATTTACAAGTCACAGAAAAGAAACTGAGGAAAAGTGGCATATAATTACCCAAACATAATTGGAGAATACAATGGACATATTGGTTGCAGGTGGCTGACAGTAAGATAGCTAAGACAAAGTAAACACTATTAGCAAAGTTTAAATTATGAAGTGTTGCATGCAAAATTAGTATTTGACAAAAGAATCACAAGCTAAGGAACTAATACAACGAAAACTAAACAAAGCAATAAAGTTGCTGTGTTTTGTATTATCAGAGTCTTTTGTGACAAGGCTTTTTCATGTTTGACTTGGCTGCCTGATCAATCCAGTGTGAGATACCATTAACCAGCCTCAGAGAGAGGCTTGCAGAGCCCAAAAGAGTCCTTCTGAGATCGAGGAAAAGCACAAAAGTGGTCAGCATTGATAAAAACTCACTTAAACCCATGGGAAAGTAGACATATGGTGATAGAATGTAACCTAAAATTGATGCTTTGTCTTAATGGTCCTTATTCACAGAAATGTGTAAAGCTGTTGACTTTGCTTTAAAATCACTTGGTACCTTGTTTTGCTGGAACAGTCACATTATAGACATTTATATTTTATAAAGCCTACAGCTCATTCTATGGAATTTAGGAGCCTTTTGATATCAAATAGGCCACACAGCAGCCAATTTTTGGAGCACAAGTATTTCTGTTGTTTGGAACATATTTTGGCTAGCAAGGTTGTATATTTTTTGTCTTCCAGCTGACAGACCAAGGTGGATATTTGTAAAATTCATGGCATTACCTCTTTCAGCCTGGATAAAGGACACTCTAACACAGCACTGCCTCAGCTAGCTTGTCTCATTCTGAGCTGGGAAAGGAATGAACAGAAGAAAGAGCTTAAAGACAGGAAGCCAGGGAAGACTGGAAACAACACAGCCACCTCTTGCAGCACTTTTGCATGAACTCAGTGCTGATTACCCCACTACCAGACCTGATCTGGACAGGCTGAAAAGTACAGTGCTTCCTGGCTTGGATTTCCCTGTGGCCTTTTTAGAATGAGTAAGACTTAGGCCCTGTTAGTCTGAGAGTTAAGTACCTCTGTTCTCCACTGTAGAGGACAAATGTGCCTCAAGGTACCTGTTGTTCTCAAGATCAGTGCTAACATTTTCACAGTATTTGCTCTACTTGTTGACACAATATCAACAAGGCTGTTAGAAGAACTCACTTAGCCCCAAGTAAGTCATAGGGATCCATATAAAGAGAATAGTCTGGTGAGTCTGTAATAGAGTGTGGAGCTGACACAGTGGTCTCACACCACACTTTTAATAATTTCCAGGAAGAAGGATAATTTTTAATAGTTATTATGAGATAACACAATTCTCAAGTGCTACTGAGAACCTCACATTTTCTATAAAACATTATGATAAAAAAGAAGAAATTGGAATTTCTTTCCTTTTTACCAGTGAGATTATTTTCAATATCTTATAATTTCTTGTATTTAAAAGACTTTAACAGCTGTGTGATGCCATTTGAATCAGCCAAAAAATAACATCTGGCCTAATCTCATTAAAAGGGATTGTAAAAATAAATGAAAATCTATTTCCAATATTTAGAAGGCGAAGCTAATACCCAAAATGTTTTGAAAAAAGAGATAGATGTGGTTTCCTGACATGAGATCTGCATTTGTAATTTATTTGTCTGCTTCAGGGTTTACATAAAATAGAATATTTTTTGCATAATTGATTTTAAGGGCTTTATGCATAGCTGAATATTGATGATCACATTTGAAATTATTATCCATTTAGTTTGTTGTTGTTTTTATTCAGTAATGGAGTGCTTGCAACTTACTTTATTTGTAAAGTAATATTAAGGAAAAATATGATCTTGTGATGAGTCATGATTGAACCTTCAGTGTCCTTGATCCTTTTTTTTTACTGATTTGACTCCTGCAAATCTTATTTTGCAGAAAAAGCTTAGAGTAAATCAAGGTATGGTCAGGCTGACTGCTGTGTAAATGCTAAACTTCTTGTTATTTGATTTACTATGTAGAGAGAGTGAAGTTAACATACTTCATTAATTGGAAAACACAAACCTTAAAGTCTAATAAAGAGCAACTAAAACTTTCATGTATCAGATATCGTAAGCCCTAAAGTTTTATTTTGTATGAATGAAGAAGGAAAAATAATATATTTTTTGCTACAGAAGAGACTTTGTACAATGAATTTAAGGTGAATAATGATTAAAAAAAAGTAAATACAATAAAACACAGAACATTCATGTTCCTAAGTGTGATACATACATTTAAGTTCTTGGATAACTTGGGAAGGTGTTGTCAGAAGCAGGTCTGAAGAAGGATGTAGCCAGCTCAGGGATTTACATGGAATGGCAGTTTCTGAGCACATTATTAGAATCCTTCACATATTTTGCTGAGTCTCAATGCGGCAATCATTGAACACTTTCATGTTGCTTTAAATGTCTTAGAAATATTCTTTATTTGATTGTGTGGCTTATATTGTCCAGTAATAACTAATGATTGCAGAAAGTATTTTTAACTTTTCTGAAATTACATCCACTTTACAACTTCAAATTATCACTGTGTGTTTCAAATACACTTTTTTTTGGTGTACATCTCCGTATCTTGTTTGGGAGATGCTTTAATTCAAAGGAAAATGAATAGAAACATTATCTTCAATTCATGCACACACTACACATACCTTTATCATTTGAAGAAAATGTTCATTATTTTTTTATATCTAATTTAGTCTTCTTCTTTGGACACTTGGATGCTAGAACACAAAGGGTGTTTAGAGTGAAAATTATTTAGAGTTTTAACTGTAACTATTTTACTCTCTGCATTTTGTGTTGGAGAGGTAGACAAAGACTTCCCTGCTGTAAAAAGCATTCACCAAATCTGAAGGTGAGAGATGAAGGATTAGATCCCTGTGGTAGATAATTTATCTTCCTTGTTTTAGTCCCAAGATTAATATAAGAATATATTTATGAGACTAAGAGCTCAGACAAATCTAGTGCTCTTGTCTCCTACTTATCTGCCCTTAGTATTCTCATTAGATATTGATGAATACGCTCATGGTCACTTCATAAAAATACAGAAAAAATAAAATTATATATACGTATATACACACACCCCCTGTATTGCAAGAAATATGTGTGTGTGTACAGTCCTATATATTCCTATAGATACATAGATATTCCTTTCCTCAAAGAACTGCATGGTCTTGTAAGAAATCCCACTCCATCTTTCTTATAGGCTTTCTTCAAGAACTGGAAGGCTGCAATTAGTTTGCCCCAGAGCCTTCTCTTTTCCAGGCTGAACAAACACAATTCTCACAGCCCCTCCTCATGAGAAAGCTACCTATCTGTGTTGTTTGTTGTTTGTTTTTTGTTTTTTTACTTCAGAATACTGGGCTGATGGTCAAAATTTCCATTAGTGATTGAATTGAGCATGCTAGGCAAGGTCCCCAGTTGCACTTTCCAGAAGACTTGCTGCTGAAAGGATTTCAGCTCATATACTCTAAGACCACACTGAAATGTGAATCAAAACCCAACAGATCACACCTATATCTTCCTTTGGATCAGGTGTGCAGTTTGGAAAAATATTCCCCAGCTGTTTTCCTTCATTGCTCTTTGCTTCTTATCACAGGGAAATCTTAGAAAGCAGAAAATGGATCCTTTTAGATAAACTAAATTGAAAGGTGCCTGACAGACAGCAACTGCAGACCAGACTAGAGCTATTTCAAGGTCACTTTTGTAGTGTGTTGAGTCCTCAGCAACCTCTTTCAATTCATAGAACAGCTTCTATTCCACTGTGCTCCTTGCTCTGTGTGGATGTCTGAAAAACTCACTTCTGGCATGCACTCCTGGCACAGGCTGAACTGCTAATGTCAATGTATCCATAGAAAAGAAAGTCTGTTTGGACTGAATTGCAGTAAATATCAACAAAATATTATTAAAATAACTAAAACAATCCTAAAAAAGGAGACAGAACAGATTTTGATACCCATACTGTCTTTGAATTTATAGGCCAAAAAAGCATTTCTTCTGTCATCATGTTTTTTATGATGACAATAAGTCATCAAGTGTTGCTGACAATATTATTTGCACTGGTTCTAAATATGAACAGGTTTGTAATTAGTTCAAGAACAGAATTTGACCTTGGGCTGTAGAAGAGTTGTGAATGAGGGAAATATGTCAGCGGCATGCCTAAAATAAGAATAGAAATATAATACAGAATTTTCAAGTGACAACGATTGATATGTATACATCTCTATGAAAATGAATGAGCAAGAGTTTTCTAAACACTGGCAAAAGTGAATTAATAATAAATAATGGGGAAAAAGAATTTGCTAAATATTTGATAATGAGAAAATTTGATGTAATAATTATTGTTCAGAAGGAGGAATGTGAGACAAAAACAAAGTAGCTTTGTATGAAGTCCAGAACTTGATCCAAAGCCTTTGAAGTCAGCAGGAAGCTACTGGCTTCCACACACTTTTTGGCAGCCTTGTACTGTACTCTCAGTGGGAGAAATCTGGCACATCTCTCAGTTGCTGCATAACTCAGTCCTAGTCTTATAATACTGCTTCATGAGTTCATTCCTTTACCCATCTTCCTAAATTAATCTCATGACAATCCATTTTATAGACTCTTTCTGACCTCTCTAATCATGATGGTGCTTGTAATCTAAATGACGATTTGAATAAGATTCCCCTGTATTTGTCTTTCCTCCCCAGAGTAGAGAACATTTGCCAGGGTCAGAAATAAAAAAAGAGTAACGTACTGGAGAAAGTGATTTCTATAACATCTCAGACGTATCCATGAATTAATGAACTTTGTTAAACTAAATCTTTTGGTTATAGATCGTTACATTTCTGTCCATCTTACTTTTTGCTTCATATCCTGTCTGATAAGCTAAATATTTACCTCCTGCCAGGCATTTCTGCCCTTAACTAAATCATCCCCACTATTTTTTCCCACAAATGTCAGGTCCTCGAGGAATATGCAAACTGAAGGGAGAAATAAAATCTTCAGATTGTCAGAGAAAGAGCTGGAGCTGTTCAGCAGAAGTGGCGGAAGAGCCAAGAGTGCTGCCACGCTGTGAGATGCACAGCTGAGGGTTCACAGCTCTCTGTACCAGGGTATCCTGACAGCTTCCTGAGCTCCACAGACATCCTGACAGGTGTAGCTTGTGATCCCATGGGATCCAGGCAAAGCTGGACAGCCCTTCAGCTGGCTGGGTCTCCATCCATGTCATCACTTTTGGCTGCAAAACAACTACAGTAGTGACAGAACATCAATACACAT
The DNA here is from genome assembly GCA_013400915.1 of Pardalotus punctatus. Lineage (NCBI taxonomy): Eukaryota > Metazoa > Chordata > Aves > Passeriformes > Pardalotidae > Pardalotus > Pardalotus punctatus. Next base: position 70,904 of record VZTX01005207.1, on the reverse strand, counting down.
GATTTTAATCATCTGGTAATTTTAGAGCAATGAAGGTTTTGCTAAAGCTGAAAGTGCCAGTCTGGTGCAGGTCCATTGGTAAAACTACAAAGCTGAGAAATGTAAGAGACTTAAACCAAACCAAACAAAAAACAACCCAGAGAAAAACAAAAAGAAAACAAAGGTAAGCAAAACAAAGCAAACAAAACAAAACCCAAATATTTAGCCATTTCTGTATTTAATATTGTTCAAAATATTTAAGGTATAGGAAGCTTTTCACAGTAACTCATTTGTCCTCACTGTTTTTTTTAAAATGAAATATTTTTATAATGAATACTTATAAAATAAGTACATATTACAATAAAAACTGTGATCTGGAGGGAAATAAGATTGACTTAATTTGCAAAACATAGGACACATTATTTTTGGCACAGAATTTCAAACGTGCAAATTTAGAACTGCATTATAGGGTTGCTTCTCCCTCATGGTACTGGTTTTATCTGTTCTGACTGATTTTTAGGACTAAAAAGACATTTTCTTCGGTTTCTTGTATTATCTCGGGATCTGTAACTAGTTCAATTTACAAAAGAAAGCAAAAGAAATTACCAAAAAAAGGGAAAAGATATATTGCTAAGTCTGTTAAAGGGTTTTTGGTATGTGATTTTATTTTTTTTCCTTTAATAAGCTGGAAGGCTTGGAAGATTATTTGACACTCATATGACAACACTATGGTTCTGTGTTCTTATAGAGAATATTCTGAACACATGCAAAATTAGATGAGTAAATCAATGGCTGCTAAGTGGATCACCCAGTTCAAATAACCAGTACTGACGGACAATCACACTAACAAAAAGTTTTAGGTGAAGGGAGGTACAAGTAGGATTATGAAAATGCAACTGTCATTGTTGTTAAAAATTAATTAGGTACAGAGATTTCAAATTTGATAGGTGAACATAAGCAAAATACAAGCAACCAAAACGAGAGAACAAAGGAAGTTGAGAGAACAAAGGAAGTTGTAAGAACATGGATGCTCACAGATAAAAAATCCATATGTATAACCCAGAAAAGCAGTCATGGTAAACTATTACACATGTGCATGATACATAGGTAATATAAATTTAAAAAAGAGTATTTCTTTTTAGGCTTTCATATGCCAGAGAGGACTTAGACATTACTCTTTCTCTGTATAATGAATTTAAATTTTGATACTTTACCCTTTTCTTCTCCCATTGTTCTGATTCACTCTTTTATGAGAAATCACACAAAATTTAATAGAAATACTTGTTTGTATAAAGTGAATAAATTTACGTGGCTTTTCTACATTTCTTGAAAATATAACCTCATCTTACCTTAAAATATAGTTTATATATAGAGGTAAAGTAAATAACTTCTTTTTTTTTGCTGTCATTTGAAAGGAAAAATCCCAAAGAACTTGTGGTTTGTTGCTCACAGAGATAAATTTATTTGGACTTTCAAATGTCAGATTATTGCAAAACAGATTTGTATCAGCTCATGTTTAGAAGCAACTCAGGCTTATACAAACAGAACCAAAACACCCTGCAGAAGTCACTGAGAATGCAAATACAAATTGTTCTAGAACTATTGCTTTTAATTGTCTTAGATGTCTTTGTAACCCACAGTACAGCAAAAGAAGAACTATCTGATTGTGAAATTAAAAAGTTAAATTAAAACAGTTCATTGTTTTCCTTGTCAGAGCCATAAATGAGAAACTGAGACAGGAGAAAAATGCAGTAAGATCCTGACAACCTGTATTTCTCTTTCCTCCTAGCTGGTCCCAAAACAGTTCCCTAAATTATTGCTGTACAGGTGATATCTACTGCAAAACAAGCACAGAAAAAAAAAAAAAAGAAAAAAGATAATAGTTCAATTGCAGATAGTTCCTCTCAATCTTTGTTACTGTTTTCTTGTAAAAAAAGCATGACAGAAAGAGAATAGAATTCTAGTGTTTCAGAAATAAAACTAGATGCACTTTGACGCTTACTTTCTTGCAGTCCATTTCCTCTCTGTGAAAAGGTAGAAAAAGCAGACATCTGGAAACCCTACAGATCCCGAGTACTATAATGGAGGAGGTTGTTTTTGAGTAAGTCTTCACTAGAAAGTTGATAGTCTGGCAGCATGTAAATTTGAACAGCAAAATGAGTAATAAAGAAAATAATAATTGGAGACATTCTGCCAAATAAATGCATCAGATATATTTCAGTCTGTTATGGGATAGACCATCATCTGACGTTTTTGGTCAGTTACAAGTTAATTGTAGGGATGGGACATGCTATCAAATAAAATTAGTACTGGTCTGTTAGCCACACCCTAATCAAAACAAAAGGACTCAATTAGTTGCCACTTTTATTTCCAACATCATTTTAGGTCTATTTATTGCATTCTTGGGATGAAAATCAAAATTCTGATTAGATATAGCTTTTAGTAAATTATCATATAAAAAGACATTTACATATAAATATATTAAAGCCTTGAAATTTTGTTTTGTTACACTGGCTGATGATGATAATTGATTTTAACAAGACTTTTCAGTAAATGAGGGATTTTCAGCATACCTAAAAGAAAGAACTAATTCCCTGACCAAGTTCTGAAATAGATATAAAACTTGAAGAAAGGTACATGAGGTGTGAACAACATCTTACATTATTCCCTATAATATTTCAATCTGATGATTTGGAAGCATTTATTCTATATTTATTATATTGTAATTTACTTCCATTTGAATTCCTCCAGGCATTGTCCCTTGCACAGTTCTGGACAACATCTCCAATGTGGTTTTCTGAGTTTGCCATTTCCATCTGCAGTTGCTGGTGCAGGTTTTGGATGTTTGTTCCTTTTTTGCCCTTTTTTTGTAACATGTAGGAAGTAGAAGAATGAACACATGAAGAATGAATATACAAGTGAATATAAGCAGACTTATAGCTTGCAGAGTGCAAGGATTGGGTCCTATCAATACTTATGGCCTCAATAGAAAACAGTTTTAAGTAATCTTGAGTGTAAATATTGGTTCACATATGTTTTGCATCTGGCAAATTCGGTGGTGAAAACCAAGAACCATCAGAGAATCATGCACACATATTTTCACACAGAAATAATACAAAAAATTGCTATTCATTCTACAACTGACAATAAAGAAAAATAGAAAATGTCCATAATTACTTCTCTAGTTATAAAAGAGCACATGAGAGGATCTGGTTAAAAGAGTCAACCTACTAAATGTGCTTAAATCTTTCTGTGACCCAGGGCTTCCATGGGTGTTCAAGCCTGCCCTTGCAATAGAGATAATAATTTCCTTTTACTTGACTGAACTACATTAAAGCTCTTAGCACATTTAAACTTAGGGCATGAGTCTACATTTTAGGTGAACAGAGTAAGAGAGAGCTTAAAAGGAAACAGTGACCGGAAAAGTGTGTGTTGAACTGCCTGAATATTTTCTTTTTCTTTTATTATCTCAGTCACACAGTTACCACACTCCCCCCTCCAAAAAACAAAACCAAAAACAATAACCCAGAAAACCCACCAAAAACCCCCCAAAAAACACAGAAAGCCTGACATATCAAAACTAGTCTAACACCAAATTCCATTTAGCTACAGAATGTACAGTGCACTGGGTTGTATTTCAAATGAATAAATAAATGTCAACTCACTTCAGTTTTTCATTTAAGGCATGAAACTGCAATCCATGCTGGTACTTAACACTGAAGAAGTATCACCAAATTAATAGAATTGCCTGAGTGAATGCTATTTCCAGCATAAATGAGGATTGTAAAATAATTTTAATCTTGTTGGAATGACCAAGTGCTTCAGTCATGCCACTGAAAAAGGTTTCCTATATATTAATTCTTTGGCATTTCAAACATAATATTTTTTGTATCTTATCCCTCTCTCATGTCCCCTTCTTTAAATCAGTAAGTAGTTTATGTAAAGGCTTAAAATAATCATGAAATTCTCATGCATTACATAAATAACATTTTTAATAGTTACTTGATGCAGTAAATCCTTGGTCAATGACTCTTAATTATTATTTTTAATTAAATACAAGATTATTACCTTTGATAGATTTAAAGTTTTGATAGTAAGTTTTGGCAACTTCTCATCCTTCTGTTAATTCATTTTCCTAATTCAAAGGCCAGAAGTAACTTAATGACTCTTTTTCAAAGTCTAATAAGATACTTTCTGAAGTTAATTTAATTTACTTGGTCTATAAGCAACATATCATTGTAGCTAAGCATTTTCATCAATGTAGACTTAATGATTGAATGGAACACCATAGGAAGTTTTATTAACTTGACTACTGACTCTAACTCTAATCTACTTCCTTTGTCAATATCATCTGTTATACATAAAATATGTCTGAAATTATTTTAAAGAGAATTATGTCTGGTTAGTAAAATAAGACCCCAAAAGGCATATTTTAGATTGTTTTTTCTCCTTTATTTGTTTTATCTTACCTTTTCTTACCTATTTTATGACTCATGTAGTAGTTAGATCTTGCATTGTGTGAAGTAGCCATGGCACAGAGAAAATTTTGGTAAAGACATTCAACTCTGATGAATACCCTCTCTGATGATATTCTCCTTGTTTCTATTTCAATAAACAAAATCAAAATTCGCAATTGTTCATCTATATTCTCATGAGGAACTTCAAGAGGAAGATAAATGATTACAAGTAGTATTACCTGGTACAGATTTTCTGTACTCCAAAGTTTGCTGTTGCTGCTGAAGATAAGCACAGACCCTCCAGAGGAAACAAGAATAATATTTCAATAAAATATCAATGCATGCATTTAACACACAAAGGACATATTATATGAAATTTGATAATATGTATTGACTCAAACTGTAAAAAAATATTTTGCTTGTAAATAAATTTATTGTCTGGTTGTCCTTATTTATAGCCATCACAGAATCACAGCATGGGTGAGGTTGGAAGGGACCACAGCATGTTATATGGTTCAGCTTCTCTGCTCCAGTAAGGTCATCCCAGAGCACAATGCACAGGATTGCATCCAGATGGCTCTTGAATATCTCCAGTGAGGGAGACTCTCCAAAACCTCTCTGGACAACCTGTTCCAGTGCACAGTCACCCACCCACACAATAAAGAAGTCTTCCTCTCTAATTTAGTCATATTAAGTTTGGAGGTTTGTGGGGACAGTGCCATAACTGGCTGTATGCACTAGAGCATTGTGAAAGTTCCTTCAAACCTTTTGCACGGTGTAAAGCACCTGAGTTTCACTACAGCTCTTGTTCTGTTACTCAGTCTTTATCTGTCTATCTTGTCTATATTGAAGTATATCTGTCTGAGAGAAAGTTGTAAGCAGGACATAAAAAAAGAAGATAAGTAATTTAATGTATTTATGTCTGCCCTTTTTAATGAACAGGTATCAGTTTACTAAATATTTGGTGAAACAAACTTGAAAATATAGTCTGATCTTTCAAATTTGTCTGGTGGAAACATCAAATAGCAACATACATTTTTAAGAGTCAATACAATATCAAGTTAAAAAATGTCCAGGTCAAACTTTTAGTACTGTCCTTGGTGGTCCTCTGTTCAGGGCAGTAAACTAAAAAAAAAAAAAAAATAAAAAAAAAGGAAGTGTTGTAGTATCTCTTAAAGAGCAAAACTCAATATTGTAACATTGTTAGTAACTACAGCTTGTCACATGCAATAGTCAATAACCATCTCTAGAAATAAGTGCTCTGTATAAAGTACTTAACAGGTCTGTATTAAAGTTCGGGGGTCAGTGTACAGAAGGGTTTAAAATGAGAAGTATATATTGTCTTACTGGACAGGAAAGCACACACTGCTGATATTGGATATTGAATCACCAGGATGGAAGATGCACTCACCTGGTCTGCCAATATCATTATTTTTTTTTAATCAGCATTTAGTAGAGCTGAAGAAGATTAAAACGATAAAAATGCCTCCCGTTTTCAAAGGAAAGAAAAGAACAGGTATATGGTTAAAAAAAAACAACAGAAAATGTTGGCTGCAAGGATGAAAAAGTGAAAATGGAGAAATAGAAAGGCTAAGTTATTGGTATATTCATATCCCAATATGGGAATAAATATCTGTGACTTGTTCCTGAATGAAAAGAAAACAGAAAGTTTGTCTCTGCTTAGAAGTGAGGGAAAGTGAATCAAATCAAAAGGAGGATAGACCATAATGATGTCACACAAGCAGACTGAGGGTCTGTGAAAGCTTTATGGACATCTCTCAGTGCAGTATCATATTGGAATGCTGGGATCACAGCTGAATGAGACAGCTCCAAAGCAGGAAGAAACTTACCCACATTTGTATAGCATCATATATGGGCTAACTAGCGCTACTAAAAAATACTAACCCTACTGTTTCCTTGTTTTATACATCCCTCTAATATCTCTGCATTTCCTCTGCCTCAAAATGTGAAATAAGCTTGCAGCTTTGTTCCTACTCTTTGGAGGAGAACAAATGATCTGCTAAAAAATTAAAGAAAAGGGGACAAAAAAGAAATAAAAAGGTATTTTGTTCCCTGTCCCATTTATAGCAACTCTTACACTCTCACATGGAGGCTGCTAGACTCAAATTTTTTGCAAAGGTTGCAAATCTCTTTTTTGTGGTCAAAGCTGTGAACAGATGCATAAAGGGAGAAGACAGACATTTGAAAGAGTCACAAGGAAGGAACAGATACAGGGAAATTTTTAAACCTGAGATACTCCTACTATGCAGCCAAATTCACTGCCAATAATCCACAGATGTACAGCACATGAGTGTGCAAAGCTGTGACTGTTAGAGGTGTGAAAGGAGTTCTTAGTATGTTTATTGAATAACAAATGTACCCATCTGTTCTGCTGAAATAAGTAAGATCTGCATCTAAAATTGCATACGTTTGGAAAGTTAACATTTCTGTGGAGTGACATAACAGAGGTAACAAGGTGTGCTCCCTGGTAGTGACATGGGTAAACTTATTCAGTATCCAAAAGTAAATATTCAGGGCTTATAAGAACCAGTTGCGCATTTTTTCCCACATTTTTTTCTGTCATGTTATTTCCTGTCTCTTCAATTTCAGCCCATGTTATCTTTGTAGGGAAGAGCAGCAACACACCTGGACAAATAGCTCTTTTATTATTATGAATAGTGGCAAGGAAATTGAACAACAGTCCCCATGGTAGATATTTATAGAATGGTGAATCTAAAATTGAAGGTTATTTATAATTTCACAACTATTGGATATCATGAGGTTTGAAAAAATAGCAAGAAATATTATGAAAACACCTCTTTGATTTAGGACCCTGAAATTTCCTTCACAAAGCAAGATGGCATTGCAGATCACCCAAAAAAAACCCCTAATGAACCAAAAAAACTCATAACCAACAACAACAAAAAAAAAAGCCCCAAGCAAGGTGAAGCTGGGACTCAAATTTTTTCTGTAGAACATCTCCCTTAAGTTGCTAGGTCTGAGTCTGAATCTGAGTAAGTGCATAGCTCTTGTCTAAGTTTCATTGCTATCAGTAAGGAGGGGAACAGATATCTAAGTTCCCTAGGGCTCAATGGCACAGATATTTCTTGAGCATATCTTATATATATGTATACACCCATTCTACATTAAACCCTATTATAACCATAGCTTTTCCTGAGAGCATAAAAGTTAGAGCACTCACCAAAAACAGGGATAATAATATTAATTTGTCTCCATCATTCAACTGGAGTTCTGCCCTTCCAGAAGAAGAGGCTTCAGCTGTAAAAAAGCCATAAGCTACATGTTTTCTAGAAGGATTGTATCTTTTCAACTTGTATAGTTTTAAAATAGTCCTAGAGAACAGCAAAGAATGTATAGTATTTGTAGTGAGGCAAACATTAAAAAATTATCATGGGACTAGATTAATGGGCGGGAAAGCAGAATTCTTAATCTTTCATGTCTGCGACAAGTTTCATTTATGCATTTTAAATTAATCAGTTAATTGAATTTATTAAAAATAATAAGAAAATAACAAAACCAAACAACAACAAATAAGAATAACAGCAAAAACAATAATAACTTAAAAAAAATATCTTCCCCCATTAATAAAGATAATTCTAGATGCAGGATTCCCATATTTCAGTTGAATTTCCAAACCACCAGGTTAATGAGTTACACCTCCTGTTAAATCAATACTGTAGAGTGTATTGTGGTCTCTTTCTTAGATATAATTTTCCATCTTGAAAGTGAATTTTGTTTCCTGTTGTACACAAAGACACAGAATTCTGGAACAGTTTTGAGGCCTGAATGGTCCTAATTGACATGTGTCTGAGAAGTGCTTTCTTCCTCTATGCTTTAGGAATATAAGCTCCCATCCCCACCCTCTTCCCCACCCCAGAGTATTTATCTTTCTCACATAAGACTGGTGTCAGATGCAAAACAAAATCTTTAGTGATTTTATCTCACAGTGATTGCAGTAACTCTATTTTTCAGAAAAAAACATCTTGACTCATGATTTGTTTGTGCTCATACTTATTTTACTTTCTGTGTGAATTGTTCTCATTTGACAAAGTGATAGGAAATTATTTCTGTGGGTTTTGAGGCTGCACAGAGGTATCAGGCTCCTTTCAAAAGAAATAATAGGGCTGGATCAATGTTGTGCTGTTTATCATTTTGTTAGCAATACCAAAAGGTCACAAAACAATAGGAGTTAAGAACACTGTGCTCAAATCAGACATCTGGAAAATGTGCCATATACCTTCTCTGTGTAGTCTTCATTTATTCACTGTTTGTGGCCAGTCACATAAGAACTTTTGATACTGCCAGGTTTCGATTTTTTTCCAAGAAACCTTCCTCCTACACTGCAAGACTAAAGCTTTGTGCTAAAAATGAGTTAGTACCAAGGTTCATTTTAAAAGGTACTTGATCAAATTGAAATTTTAGAGGCTGAAATGGAAAAATCAGATATAGTTAAAATGGGGAGATTAGCAACTTGTTACTGGGAAAAACCATTTTAATCTATAAAATCAGTACAGGGGGCCTGAAGGCAAAAGAAAGATGTCAATATTGGAACTGCATATAATCTCACCAGCCAGTGGCCAGTGTCACTGTGTAGGAGTTTACAAAATGGAAGTACTTTTGCAACCTTGGGCACTGAAAACCATGTATTCGTACTAACCTGGAAGTTGCACTAAAATCACCTGTGGTTGCATGTAACTCTTTCCTACAGCAGGAACATAAAAATGTTGCAACTCAAATCAAAAGGCAGTAAGTAATTAATTTGAACTTTGTGATATTCATATTTCACATAATTTGTTTTATAACATTCAGACTATCAATAGAAAACACCGAAGGGAGACATTTGTTTTGGAAATATCTCTTCATTAAAGTATAGTGGTCCCTTATATTCATTGCTACTATAGTTTTCTTCATTATTCAATAGCACTTTCAATCCCCATGTGTGTGACTTTCATTATTATGGATCATTTTTCCTCAGGATGTGTGATTTAATTTTAATGCAGGAATCTAAATCAAAATCCTTTGCTATTTAGTGGCTCTCTGGTGTAATAAAAGAGAGTAAGGTTTAGCCCTCTGTTTTTGTGCTCAGAAGCATTTTTGCCATGTATTTGAATTATGATTAAATCAATTGGAAGAGCCTGACAGTGAAAAGTAGGAAGGAAGTTTCCTTATATAAAGCTGGAGAATAATTACAATTTTTTTTTCTTATTTTTTCCCAGCACAAAAATGCTGCAGGCAAAGAGCTTGTTAATTCAGCATCTATCACAATTTAACCTTGTTCGTTTTCTTGTTGATAAAATAACACAATTAAAAGGCTTTCCCTTTGAATTATCAGTGTCTGAAGTTAAAATGGTCTGTGTTTTATGAAAGCTTTGTTCTCTACTAGTTCCATAAAGACATGTTTGAATTGTTCTCTGAGGCTTGTTCACTCTTAGCATCTCTGAGACTGCAGCACCAATGAAAGCTTTTCTCTTTCTGGCACATAGCCAAGGCAAGCCATGATCTAATACTGCAAATTATTTTTTCTCTTTTGCACTGGGGAACTACTGTGTTAAAAGCTAGCTTCCTTTCCTAGCTCCAGGAGAATGAGGCACAGACAGGTGTAGCCCCTTTGATTGCACTGAAACCAGTCTCGAGGCCCTCCACAGTCAATGCTTCGGTGCACAAGCGTGAAGGAGAATGAGTGCATTTTTCCTTACTCTCCATTTTTAAACCATGGCCTAATCAGCAGCTTCACAAAACTTTTTTGGCTTGTGAATAATTTTTTTCTCTGTCTGAATACAAAGCTGAATACGTGGGAAATTACAGCACTGAAAGAATCATGTCATTTTTACCCAGGTGCTGTCTGTCAGTCCTGGCATGATCTTGAGCTTGAAATTCAAGAAATACAAATGACGTTTAAAAGAATCACACTTCAATATAGGTAATGTTAAGCAAAAAATACTTGATCTACAGCTTTGTGCCACAGAAGATGAATATGCTCTCTGTTTTTTTTGTTACCCCCCACACCCCAGCCAAATAAAAGGGAAGGGATGTGGAAAAATGGATTCACCTGTTGAAAATACTTTGGGAATGGCAAGAAACACAGAAACAGTGTTATCTACAATTTAGAAAAACAAATTTTCTATTTTTATTTTATTGGCCCCAGGTTTTCATGCTGTCTTCGTGCCAGTTCACCTTAAGATGGTGAATACAGCTGAGCAGTCTACAATTCCCCATTTCTAAAGGTATTCCTGCTGCTGGTCCTGTTGCTGGTCCAAATGATGATCAATGCTTTCACTGTAAAGGGTTTCCCAGATTGTAACTTAATGCCTGATATTTGTTAGGGGCTTTTTCTTGTCTGTAATCTTAAATGATCCTCTGAGGTCTCTGCAACATATACTACTCTATGCTAGAAGCCTGTCATTTCTCAGGAGATGAGCAAGGTTGACGGGATTCAGGAGGTGGCTGTGTGCAGTAATTTGTTCAATTTCATGTCTGGGGGATCTTGCTGTTGGGTAGTGGGGTCTGTTCTTTTAACTGTATCCCTGATACCCTTCCCCGGTGTGATGCAGTATGGGAGGTAATACACATTTCTGCAGGGTGCTGACAAAAGCCATTGTTGATGATTTACGCCAGTTTTGTGATGGAATAAATGGCATCATGCAAAAAGATGCTGTGAAGAATCAGCTCCTGCTATATTGCAGAATAAAAGCATAGCTGAGCCTTTTACCAGCTGGAGTTCTTCTGCCTGAGAGTAGGCTTGAACACTGGCTTTGATGTGATGTTCTTTGCTTCCTGCTCTCCCCTGCAATACGCTACTTCACTTCAGATGTCTGTCACTTTCCCACTCTCGTGGGTATGCTTCTGCGAGGATGAAGTAAACTGAACCACAGGCTGCCTCACTGTGCTCTTCCCACCAAACTCCATCATCAAACTCTGATTGACCCCCAACCAGACAAGATGAAGAGCTATACTTGGGTTCCAGAAGCCAGCTTTTGTCCCTGCTTTGACCTCTAAACCCCACTATTTCTTCTGTTCCTAACTGAACACTAGAATTGTGGTTTAGGCTGTTAGGTTCTTTGTCTTCAAGTCTTGTTTTCTCCCTAGTTGATTCAACACATCATTTTATATTTAATTTTGAAAGTCATGAGTTTGTCTTTTCCCTTAATAACTGATGAATTTTGTTCAGAAATTCTTGCAATCCATTGTTTTAAAAGCTTTTTTTTTTTCTTTTTTTTTTTTTTTCCTATATATACTATTAGTGATGGCAAGCTGAGGGAAAGAAGTCTGATGCCAAATAAAAGACTGTCAGTTCTGGCATCAGAGGCACTCCATCACCATTCCAGAGAGATTGAGGTGAGACTGGCTGGTAATTCCCTGGGTCCTCCTTGCCCTTTTTGAAGACCAGGGTGATATTTGCTTTCTTTCAGTCCTCAGGCACCTCTCCTGATCTCCACTACCCTTCCATTCCAACATGTCTGTGTTTTAGCTGTGTTATCCACCAGTTCTCTCAGAAGTCATGAATGCAAATATATCAAATGTAGTTTTTATAGCTAACATTGATATTGGATCAGCACAGTGCCAAAGAAATACCCAGCTTTCCTGAGGAAAATGAATCAAAATTATTTCAAGAAAAGTCTTCCTTTTCTCTTGTTGGGAGCTGACTGTTTCACAGATTCAACCCTTCCTCTTCATCTGACAGAATGGTCACAGACCAGACATTTATTGGATGTGTGCGAGAGTCATGGAGAAGAGACAAAGAAACTGTTCTGAATGTCTCTCTCCAAGCTGAAAATTGTTTAGTTCAATTTGTTACTGCTTTATAGCCTGTCATAGGCACTCACTCAGTTATTAGGAATGCCATGAATGCTTCATAATCATGCCAGAGTTGCCCACAACAGAATATCTGTTTTTCTGAGGATGTTTTTTAGTTTTGTTGGTTGGTTTTGTTTGTTTGTTTGTTTTTTTGGTTTTGTTTTGGGGTTTTTTTGGGGGGTGTTGGGGATTTTTTGTTTGTTTGTTTTGTTTTTTCTTTTACTGGAGACTTTAAAATTGGAAATAATATATTTTTGTCTTCAGAAGGAACATTTTAGAGATTCTCATTCTTTGTTACTTAGACAGGAAACCAACCATAGAATGCCATCTCCCTCTTCAAACAAGAAAACACAGTGCAATATGGAAAATGTCACGGTTTCTCTGATGCGTTCCCACTGATTAATCCTCTGAGAAGAAAGACACTCTAATCAAATTAGAAATAAAAAGAAACAGAGCAGTATCATATACAGTGTAAATATTCAATTTTTAAAAAATTTCTATTTCATAAGGAAATGTGGTTTTCAATTTAAAAAAACTTTAGGATCTCATTTTCTGACAGATAATAAAGTCAATGGAAAATAATTAATACATTATTCATATTTTTAGTTTGTTCCTATCTTGCACTAGGGATTTAATTTAATTTTTAACCTTCTAGGTCAGTTCTAGAACAGGATTAAAATTCTTCTAAGAAATGTAGTCCTACCAGCCCATAAGAATGTGGATTCTCTCTTTGCATAATATTATCCCTTCTTGCCTTTTTCTCTTAAACATCTTGGAAATGGTGTCAAAATTGACGTATTTATGGATGTCAACAGATGATAGGTGCTAGGGCAGTAAATATTTCCTCCAGGCTATCTCTCCTGCAGAACGGTCTTCAAGCCACCAAGGCAATGATACCATCCATGGTGCCATGTATAAGGACCAGCCGGTAGAAAAATAATTTGTATCCAGGGTATGTCATTCCTAGGAATGAATGCTCATATCTAGATTTTTATGAAGTTGAGTAGTTACCAGGCTGGATGCCCTTTGGAAATAAGTAAACTTTCATAAATCATGTGAACAGTTCAGAATAAGGGCATTCTCCAGTCCTCATACAATATCTCTATTCTATTTCTTTAAATTGGGGGGTGGGGGGGGGGGAAGAGGAGACCTCTTTTCTTGCTTTCATTTTCCCAAGCTTTTGTCAGTGCTTTCAGAATGCATCAGCACTCTAAGACAACACCCTGTCCTCATTTCTACACATTGTTTGTGTACGAGGCTCAGAACTGCCATTTCAAATCACAGTACATTGATCTTTAATGTTCTTTTAATTTAGGCTAAAGATGCAGAAATCTTAGCTCAGTTAGGCTGTATGTTGACCTGCATCTGAACTTCTTACCAGCTGCTCTTAGGTCTCTGACAATGATTCTTTTTTTAAAACCACAATTAAAATTAAAAAAAAAGATAGATATCATTCTAGGCTGTTTAAAATGTTTTAACATTATTTTTGTTCAGTCACTTACAAATATGTGCTTTCAAAATGGTTGTAAGGGACACAGGATTTAAACAGATGAAATAATCTCACTTACTTCTGTCTCATTCACTCTTTAGATCTATTGCTGTTATCTGATTTACTAAGACATAGCAGCTGGTATGGCATTTTTGAGCTTGCTTTGCAAGATAAAATTCTACCACCTTGACCTAGCATAAATATTGAGAAGTGGCACAGGGCAGGTTCATCATGGGATCTGGTGCATGAAATTAATGCTGGAAAGTAGGATAACAGAGTGACAGTGACATGGATGTGTCAGTCTGGATAATCCTGGAGTTCTGGAAGAGGGGAAAAGTTCAGTAAGACAGCATTACCTTACTGACTATTGCAAAAGAAAATAATGTGTTCCCACAAAAGCTGTTTGGGGCAGAGAAGAGTAGCAGGACTGGGATACTACCATGTTGAAAAATTATTGATATGCTCTGAAAAATGAGTTTCTGCATTTCTCTTCTGAGCCTGACATTATGGTTTGCACTTAGTTCAGCCAGAAAAAGAATAGAAATTCCCCTGAAAAAGTTGGAGCAGTGAAACTGGAAGCTGGTCCTGTGATATCAATAAGTGAAGATCCCTTCACTGGATATTTTAAGCAAGCATAGACTGCAGAACTAACTCTCTCTCTCTTTTTTTTTTTTTTTGACAGAAAGTATGACTAAAAATGAAGGTATTTTTAGTATACTTCTATTATTCTTGCAGAGCCTATTTTAGCTTAAACTTCTCTTTCTGAGGCATAATGGAAAGCCACAAAAACTGTTGTGTTCTTGGTTTCATTCCCAACGGCATACTGGCACACCACTTTCACAAGACTGCCTTGAGCAGTATTCTGTAAACTAAATGATGATTATGCATATATGAGCACTGGGCCAATAAAGCACAGAATTTGCTATTCACTTTTATAACTGCTGTATGGCATCTCTTTCTGTTAAGGCAAATAGCAATAATTTTAAATTAACATGCTGAAGAAAATAAAAATCAACTTGAAAATCTCTGTGCATGTATATGCACACGAACAGAGTTTAAATTAATCATATACTCTTCAGTGGATGCAAGTAAAAAGGAATGATTTGGCTGGTTTGGTACTATAAATCTTAAGGTACCAATTTATTTCCAGACTGGAATTTTGCTGTTTGTTCAAACTAGATACTGTAGCTCCTAATAAAATAATAATTTGGTCTGCAGTAAATGTCATTCTGTAGTGCTGTTCAGAGCGTAGGCTCCTAAAGGGCAAAATCGACTTAATTTTAAAAAAGAAAATTTACAAAAAAAACCCACCTCTAACAGATGCTCTAGCATATGGCTAGGTTTTAAGTGAGTGCATAGTTGAGCACAGAAAATAAATAAGGGCATGACAAGACCCCCCTCCCTTCTTTTGCCCCATAGATACACTAATCACATGGTCACCAGATGGCATATACAGAACTTTGAATGTGGTACAATATTTATAGCCACCAATTTGCGGCCTTAAACTCAGAATATTAAACTGTTTATTTCATATGGCTGAAAAGGGGCATTTTAAGGCTGGTTTGTTTGGGGGTTTTTTTGTTTGTTTGTTTGGTTTTTTTTTTTTTTTTTTTTTTTTTTTTTTTTTTTTTTTTTTTTTTTGTTGTTGTCATTGCTATTGAGAGCCCAGGAAAGGACTGGTTTGTGAAACTGAAGTGGGCCGCTATGCCTTGAAATTGTCTCAGTGATCTTGTAGCCTTGGCGAAGATAGCAAAACCAGTTGTAAATTAGTCTGGTAGCCTCTACCACCTTAATTTATTCCTATCTTGCACTAGACATTCCATTTAATTTTTAACTTTCCAGGTCAGTTCTGGAACAGGCTCAAGATGCTTCTAAGAAATGTAGTCTTACCAGCTTACAAGAATGTGGATTCTCTCTTCTCATAATGTTATCCCTAGCTGAAAATCTTAGTTGAAAAGGACTGTATTTAATTTTGTTGCAAATATGGGGAAAGTTGATCAGCTCCCCACTGCATCACAGGGTCCCCAAGGGCAAGTATGACAAAGGTGGCTTTGCTCCTGGCCCTGCCATCATCATTATGCCTGTGTCCCTCTCAGGTGGAGTGGATCACATTGCACAGAAGCCCTTCCAGTGCTGAGGCAGCATCTGGATCCTATGGCACTTTTCTCAAAAGTCTTTTTCTCCCCAATTATTACAGGAGCAACAGCCATATTAGTTGTCAAAATGTCTTATTTGCTCTTACTATTGGAGGCCACAAGAGGGAGAAGAAGATAACGAAGCCACAGCACCAGCGGTTGCATGCTCCAAATCCTCTTTCAGCTGCATAAAGCCTGTCTGCTCCTCCAGCTTCCTGGGTTCAAGTAAACAATCATTAAGCTTTCAAAATCTGAACATCAGAAAATCACAACTGAAAGGTAAATGACAATGACGCTGGAGCACTGTTAGCCTTTATGTTGTACCATACCCTAACAGACAAGGATGGACTATTTCTTCACGAATTAATACCAAATGCCTCACAGAAAAGAAAAAAAATCAAATATTTTAATACAAATAGAAATCCAATTAATTAGAATGCATTTCTGCCTGGAACACATTTACAAAAAAAACAGTGAGTAGGTTTTTCCTTGATAGAAGATACTGCAGAAGCTTGCATAGACTTTGGGGGTTTTGAACCTTTATGAATTGAAAGAGAAATATTCAGTTTTTTTTGTGGAATTTCTTTTATGTCTGAAGAAATTGATAATGCATACTCTGACGATTTTAAGGAAATTAATTAGCATTACAGCATAAATTTCTCAGATGCAGTTGTATTAAAAAAATTACAATGTCTTTATTAGTATGTAGACTTGTGAAAGCAAAATGTAAGAAATATATAGTGTTTCTACTAGACACTACATCAACCCTGCTAGTATTAAAAAGCCCAGATTTATATAGGTGTATTATCATTTGGAGTGTTTATGTAACCATTTGCATGAGTTTGCACTGCCAACTAGAGACCTTTAGGGAACCCACTGTTTAACATCATTGCTGAAGAAAGCATGTAAAGATGATGCATAAAACATATTATCCTGGGCTATAAAATACCCTTTCACTTTCTTCCTTTTGCTTTATGATTTGAATGCTGTGTTTTTAACATAGTTTGAAGACCACCAGGGGACTGCAGCAATTCATAATGTTGCAACACTGAAAAGAATGTGTTTGATTTATTTTAAATGTGAATACAGTAGTTATTTTGTTTGTCAGAAGCCATGGGGAACAAAGTTGGATATTATACACTATCAGCTTCCATTTAATGTAATAGGAAATGTAACTAGATCATAAACAGAGATATGATTTTAAAATGCACTCTTTTATGTTTAATGAAATGATATTAAAATCTTTTGCTGCTACAAACAGAATATGTGCATTTCTAGCAACACTGTGAAGCTTCTGTTGCAAAAGAAAAATAAAAAAGAATATGGAAAGGAGAGACAGATGATAAGAATTAGCAGAAACTTCATTTTTTCACAGTAAATTTTATTCTGTTTCTGAATTGAATTTTTGGTTTTGATTAATTTATTCTCTCCATTTTCTTTTTCTGATCTAAAAAGAATAAGCAACAAAATTGAAGACGTGAACATAAATGGGCAGAACAGCTAAAT
Source organism: Pardalotus punctatus (assembly GCA_013400915.1). Classification (NCBI taxonomy): domain Eukaryota; kingdom Metazoa; phylum Chordata; class Aves; order Passeriformes; family Pardalotidae; genus Pardalotus; species Pardalotus punctatus. The sequence continues at coordinate 53,523 of VZTX01005207.1, read as the reverse complement.
TATTTAAAAGGTTTTGCCTAATTTTGTGCAAGTACTCATGAAAGACCAATTAAATTATATATGCAGATCTTTGTAACAGGAAGCCCAATTGGTATTTAGTTGGGAATGACAGCATGATCTCAAACAACACTTTTTTTTTCTATTTTTTTTGTTTGTTTTGTTTTTGTTTGTTTTCTATTTGAAAATTTAAAGTTATATACTCTGTTTATGCCTTATAGAAAATAAAATACATATTTTCACCTCTCATTGTGTTAATTCCATACTTTTCCTGTCATGTCTGCATTGCAGATTGCTCAAATGTTAGACAGTCAATCTTAAGAAGACAAGATGGAAACAACTTTGCTTTAATGCAACCAGAGCAATATTTTTCTTTAAATTTGCATGGACTTCAGGGTTTTTTCCCAAGGACATTTTTGCTTTTTTCCTTTCTAGATTGAGACATATTTTCCAGATCCAGGGATTAAAGATTTCAAATGCAGACTTTGTATTCTATAATAAGCTATTAAGATTTAAAAAAAAAAAGAAAAAAAAAGAAGAAGTTCTACTCCTTTCAGCTTTCTCATTTCTAATCTCTTCAGTTAATGGTGAAGATCACAATTGTTCTAGAGCCATTATTCCAACTTACTTATTTAGTGCATTAACAAGCTTGATCATGGTTAATTTTACTTAAAAACTATACAGAGCAGCTGTAGAGAAATGTGTTTTGTTGTTTTGCTTTGTGCTGTTTCTTTTACCTTAGAGGGTTACAAAATATGCTGGAAACTCTAAACCGGTCTCAAGCTACAACAAACAGTGTCACTGCTTACCAAATGACAGATGTTTCACTGTTGTGACAGCAGTAGTTGTGTGGGTCACCTGGAAGACTAGAGACCACCTCTTTCTTGAAAGCCATTGTCATAAAATACTCCTTGATTTACCATCTGCTTTTATGAAATGCCCATGAAATTAAATATCTTAATGGAAACATGGAATGGGATGGTATGGGGTAGTTTAGGGTGAAACTTTGTTTATGAGTTCAGTGAAGGAATAAACCACACCTGTTCATCTATGGTGTGCTGCTATGGTTTTGAAAACCTGTACTGTGCTTTGCCTGGAATAAATCCAATTAACAGTGGATTTCAGTTTTAATTGTAAAATGCCACATTTTTATGCATTATTCTTATTTTTCTTAACAAAACAGTGTTCAGCTCTCAGAAACTGTAAATACATTACTCAAATTGTTAGTATTTATATAATGTCAAATACCACAATATTTATGATACAAATTTGCAGGCAAATGAGCTATTTATTTGAATACAGACATGTGTGTGTTTTCTACATCTGATTTATATTACTGTAATAGATTTAATTATATAGACCTTGCTTTCATATCAGTTTATAGAGATAGTTATTTAGATGCAAGTCTTCTTCTGTAAGGAAGCGTTATGTAGGAGAAGTTTGATTAATAAAATATTTTTGCAGTGAATACTTAAATGAACACAAAAAGAGATAGGAGGAATACTTTTATGCATATAGTGTTACTAAGAGGAAATATTCTGTTTTTTATTACATCTTATAATTATTAGACTCCATAGATTCACTCTAAAACCATTAAAAAATATGTTTGATTCATAATAGCAACGATACGATTTTCCTGAGTACTCATGTGAAAAAAGATTTGAAAGAAAGCAGGGAGATTTGCTAAGTGCTAAGGGCAGCAAAAGAGAATTTTAGCATTGGTAACTGCAGGTGAGGCCTATTTATATACATTATCTGAGCTTGTTTCTTGTGTTTATAGATGCAGATAATAGTTGGAAAAAAATTTTATTTTCTTCTCATTGCCAAAATAATTCCATTCTATGTTTGTTTTTCTTGTTGTTTATTTGTTTTGTTGTGGTTTTGGTTCGGTTTGGTATTGTTTGATTTTTGGGGGTGGTGGGTGGTTATTTTGTGTCGTCTTTTTTATTTTTTTTTTAAAATTATTTATTTATTTATTTATTTTAAGAACCTAAAATAAAAAATCCTACTCTTTGGCATAGAAAGCCCAAAGTTTTGTATATGAGCCTTAGCAGAGAATTTCTACCTGCAATGGATGAAGCAGAATTTGCAGGGAGAAACAGCTGGAGATCAAAAAAATTCATTTGCAAACAATACTGGTTGGAAGCAATTCCCAGTCAGATGTGCTTGAGCTGGCTGAATGCTGGAAGGACAGAGATGATCTTGCTGGAGTTCAGCAGCCGACACAGAGCCACATCCAAGAGGCATACACGGGAGTTGAAAAGTTCAGGGTAGGCCTCAAGCATTACAGTATTTTAGGAGAGGAAAGATTTCTAGTTTATTTAAAGTCAGAGTTACTGTAAAAAACATCTCTGGTATAGACTATACAATGACAAAAGATACGGGTTTTCTTTGCTGCGTTATTGGCATTTTTGCTTCTTGGATTTTTTCATATTTTTCAATTCTATTCCAGGTTCAGTCATATAATAGAGGTAGGGAAAGATAGACACTTTTGAAAGCCACAGTTGTGCTTGGGTTGTGGAAACTGCGGCAAAAGTGGTACAGCTTTGTGACGTGTATGGTATAGAAGACTATTTCTTGTGCAAACATAGAACGGGAAATAAGGTATTTCTTTTTTTCTTTGCGTAATAGCTTATTTGTAGAAACTATCACATGGAATGTCACACAGAAATATTCTTTCAAATATTAAATAAAAGTTCTCACAGTATTATATAAAAAATCATTCAATGCTCTTTATTTTATCTCAATGCTTATGTGGTGACAACAACTATGCTTTTTTCCTGCTGCAGTTTTTAAGAGAATATTAAACTCATGACATGGCTACCTGGCTTTATGTGGGGTTTTCCTTCCCTTTTCCATCAATTAACTTACCTTTTCAAAATTAATTCTTATAATTGTCAAGCTTTGGAGAAAGATTTTTTTCCATTAATGTTCGCTGTGCTAGTCATTTATGCAGGTAAAAATTCTTCCAGTCTATATCCTCAATAACATCTTATTAAGGAATAGTTAGAGGGTTGTGTTTATGAGTGTATCAGAACTAAGCCCATAGCTGGCATTACTTCTGAATGCCATTCAGTGTAATTTTAAAACAGCATTTCACAAGTATGATAAAGTGAGAGTATATGGCTGAATATGAATGAAAAAGAAAACAATAAAAACTGGTAATTGCCTGCAAAATAGGAACAAGCCCTCCTTTTGCTTATGGTTTTGGCAAAACAAAAACTAGCAAGCATAAATTGTTCACAGTTACATCCCTGATTCCTGTGAAAATGGAAGGCATTCTGTGGGGTATAAAACACCTGCTATTACACACATACTGAGACACAAATATATACATGCTGCAGACCTCCCTTCCTTCAAATAAACCCAATTAAAAAATACTACTCTCTCTTAAGACAGTGAAAAAAAAATTAATCCAAGTTAAATGAGGTAAGGGTATAAATGATAAGAAGTGATATATTTAGTCCTATCATGGAGACTGACCTTCAGTTTAAAACTGAGGGGTAAAAACAGTTTCCCTTTGCCAACACTTTTGTGTAGCAAAATTTTATATGAAGAGTTCCATACAAGACTAAGCAATCTTTCTCTACGTGGAAAAACAGCCTTTCTGTTTCAGAAAGATACACTCACCTATGAGACCACTGTTGCCACAAGGAGTGCAATTGGGGCTAGACAGAACACGAACTGATTAAGGGAATGGCAAAGAGCCTTGGACTTCCTTTTGCCTGAGGAAAGCAAGGTTTGCAGTCCCACGTCATGTAGCAGAGACCCACATACACATGTAATCTGATATCTGTTTAGAGCAATCTTTGGACTTGACTGTAACCCCAAAGTATATAAAGCAGTCTTTTTTCCCAGCTCACTTTGTGGCTCTCACCCAGAATACTTTTTTAGAGTCAGTTACCAGCCCTTGAACAGCCCACTGAATGATGCACATACAGGTGGAATATTGATGAGATGAAGTGCACACATCTGATGTAGAAATTAGATGGGCCATTTTTCATTTCTAAAGTGGTCTGCAAATATTAAAGGTCATTAAAATGAAATAAAAATAAATTTGTCTTTATGGATTGCTGCTCCTTTATATCCCAGTCTTGCAAAGAGCTTCATGTAGGCAGGCAATTTTGTTTAACTACAGCTTGTTTGCTGACTTCTTGCAAGATTATAGATTTCAACAATGTGAAAATGTCAACACACAGATCCCACTTTTGCCTTGGAAATTATTTTTTTTTTCCAGTCAAAGAAATTATTTACTTTCTTTAACAGAAGTGTAAGACTGACTTTTTGTGCTCATGAGTGAAGCAGTCAAGTTATGCTACTTACTTGGGTGAAATTTCTCCACCAAGAGAAAGACATATGAAGAACTCCTCAAGAGAAAAGAGTGGTTTCTTTCTGGTGAGGGCAATCGATTTAGACAGAGGACACTGTACCAAGTCACTTATATCTCTACTCTTGTTTTCAGGGAAAAATGAAATATAGTGACAGAAATATTTCAATATTGACTTTTTTCCCAACAAACTATTTATTTAAAGAAGATGGGGGGGGGAGCAATTTTGTTACATTCCTCAAGGAACCTTTTATGATTTTAACTTATTTGCGGCTACACAGCTTTTAAAAATATCTCCAGTCAAGAAGACAGAGACCTATAATACTCTTTGATATACCTCCAATTTCAGTATTTCCAGGACCAACACAACTATTTGTTTTTTATAGGGTTCATAGATATACAGGGCTGAAATTTTCTTGCTTACTGTCAACAGTAAATAATAATTAGTAAAAGTGTAATAGATTTTATTTTTACATATTTATCCTGCCATGAATGAGAAACAGAATATATCTAGTCTGTAAAAACAATAAGGGGGATAAAGTTCACTGTCTGCATATAATTAAAGTCAGTGTTATTTTTTTAACTCAAGTATTTCCATCCCAAGGAAAGGCAATATTTTTTTAGAGTGTGTTTATAATTTGGAGCAGTTTTTAAAGAAGTACAGAAAGAGAGAGAAGGAGATGGAGGGGATATATTTTTTGGTAGGACATGACACTTTGACTGCATAAACTCTGACTGTTACTCTAAATAGGAAAAAATTGCACTTTTTGTATGGCAAATGAATTTACTTATCTGAATGGCAGGCACTCAAACTAGTACAAAAGGTTTGAGACAAACACTTGTGTTTCCTCCCTTAGTGAATGCTGCCGTTTTTGATGGCAATATTTTGCCATTTCTGTTCAACAGGGAGAACTTCAGTACCTCCACTCCAGCACTAACAACCCTCAGCAGCTGCTCATGAGCTGTGTGCTGGACTGGCCTCTGACCCTTCCCATGAGCAGAAGGGAAAGCACAGAAACTGAGCCTTAGAAATCATCCAGTGCTTAGCCTATTAACACCCATGATGGAGTGATCCTATATGTTAATTATATAGAGTGAATTCTATTTAATATCTGTTTACCAAATCTCTTTAGATATTTTCTAATACTTTTTATGGCAGACCCTCCCTTGTCAGGAAGCCCTTAGGTTTTACCAGCATAATTTTCTGGCCTTCCTGACTGTACTGTTCAACATATTTCTTTTGTTTTGTTTCTTCATGTTTTACAGAGCTGGCAGAGCATAGAAATAGTTCAGATTAATCAAAGAAACTTAATGCATCTCTATGGCTTAAAAGAATGTTTAAGAGTCCAGCACTTTCCTTAAGTTTAGGAAATGAAGGCTTTTATTTATTTTTCTTTAAATGTTCTATGAAGTCCTTCAGTTTCTGACTCAGTTTTTCACAGAGGGTTTTTCGTTTGTTTTTTGCCTTTCTGAATCGTCATAAAATCTAGCACTTAGGAGATTAGCTTCTTTCTCACAGTTTCTGAAATACACAGTATATTTTGTTTTAAAAATCTAACTTTAATATTACTCTAGTAAGTAGAGATTTGAATAAAATTAGTTTCAAAAGCAACTCATTGCAATAGCTGTACTCCTGAAAGAGTAATGAAACTATAATGGCAATTTATAATATGTACGTTCAGTGGGGCTATGACAAAATCGTTTCTTGTATGTCTGAGAAAGTTTGGAAAAAGTACAGTGGCGTGTGTAAGTCTGTAAAAAGCTACTTTAATGCAATGTGCACTATTCAAAAAATGGATTCTCTTTAAATTTCAACTCTTAAAACTTAAAAAAAGAAAAAAAACAACTCAGTTGTTTTTGGGAAAACACATTTTCCCAAACTTTCCAAAATGAACCTTTTTATAATTTTCATACTATTATTAACTCTCTGTAGATATGAGTGAGGTTTTGTGGAAATAAATGCATACCATTGTTGGGACTCATCAATTATTTTTTTTTCTCCTTCGCCATTTCAAGGTCAAAAAATGCTTTGGAGTCATATATCACATAGTGCCCGTTTCTGACTACATAGTACTTTTGTTTTCAATGGTTGTTATTTCTGAGATTACCATATGAAAAAAAGGCTTCAACCCAGTCAGCAGATTGATCTAAAATCTGTTAAAACAGTACAAAATCTTGCCGTTTCTGCAGACACTCTTGAAACAAACCAGGACTGACTTTTCTTGTCTTTTAGAGTTTAATTTAACTATAGGTACTTCCTGTCTCCTTTCCACTTAATTTCAAGTTGTCTACACAAGTTTTATATGAAAAATAGAGACACAAATTGCTGGACCAATATTCAGCAGCTGTTGGCTTTTGAGTAAGCCTTTTAAAAAAATGCTCTTCAGAATAAAATATTGTTATTTAATGTTAATGTTTAAAAGTGAATAGTATATTTCTGATAGTGAAGGAAGTCATGGAATGCTATTGCACTCACTCCCATAGTTATTAGGAATAATAAGGATACTACCACTGAGTAAAAGGACAGTGATCCAAGCTATTGTCCTCTCTGGCTTTCTTCTGGATCCAACTGATTCTTGAACTCTATAGCAGAGTTAAACTGTTTCTACATGAAGCTGCTCTATAAACCCTTATACTTCATATTTTAATTACATTTCATTCAAATAATCTTTTGCACCTTGACTTTTAATTTGATAAGCCGTGACTAGCAGGAAGATTTTTTGCTGTGTTTAAAGACATTTTCCTCCTCTTAACATGATTAAGAGTAAGATATTTTGCCTCTGCCCTCTCCAAGTTGTGCTGGAAGCAGATGTTAATATTATATACACAATTTTCCTTAACCCATAATTGGCAATAAAGACAAAATAATGTAATGTTTCAAGATTCCTCAGTATTAACTAATTAAACCAGCAGCAGGCCTTGAGCATGGGACAATGGCAAACTTTCAGATGCATTAATTTTATGGAAGACCAGCTGAGTAATTGGACTCCAATTACAGGCTGTTTAGCTCCCTCATCACCTTCACATATAATTAAATTCAATTGGTTGATACAGCTTCTATTTTTATGAGGGCACTTACAAGGTTTTTGAACCCCACTGTGACTTTGGATCTAGGCCAATCAATTATTACTCATTTCTCTTTCATATGGAAATTCTCTAGATTAGTCATATCTTCTATAATGCACTGCTCACATTTAAAAGATGTCTACAGCACATTGCAGCTGAGAAATGGACAAAGAGAAATGTTTATGGATATTTTTGTTCTACAAACAATATATGGGATGCAAATGTATGTTTGTCATTGAATTTAATGAACAGAGGCCACGTGCTTTTATGAACTGTCTTGAGAGATATGATGATACACAGTGTATCATTATTTTGCAAATGCCATGCTTGTTCATGTTACAAATAATTACTGAAATCGGTCATTAGATCTAAAATTGTCTTTATTGGCATGTAAAAAGTAAGTCATTATGTATAGCTATCTGTGAATCCCTTAGCAGTCCAGTTTTCCTTCTTTAATTATTTTTCAAATTGAATTAAAACATCATTATTAATTAAAACAAAAAGCTAAAAAAACTAAAAACCCCTAAATTACTGCTTATCTAGAGAAAAATTTAACACCTGACTTTTGAACAGGTCCATAGGTTGTTAAATGGTTTGTCTAAAAGAAAGAAAATATATTTTTATTTTGATAATGTTAGAACGGTTTCTATCTTGAAGCACTTGGCTTTGAATTAGTCCATATTTTCAACTGCAAAGAGAACATGAATTAATAAGTACGCCCGTAGCATTTCACCCATAACTAGTCTATAAGGATATTAAACAAATTACTAAAGCTGGTATGGCACTTTTGCCTGTTCTTAGAATATTGCCTCCAGTGTATTTATTTCCAAGGAGAGCAATGTATCATCATTAATAAAACAGGAAGTAGAGAAGCAATAGTGACATCAGTGATCTTTTCCAGCTCTACTGAGTGATCAATAAAGAAAAAGGCAGTGTCAAATATGAAATATTACTTTTCCTTAGACCTTTCAGTCAGGGAAATATCAAGCCTATTTCTTCAGTCCTTAAACTCTTGCATTTGAATACAAGCCATTGATTAGCTATGTAAAAAATGACACTGAGACAGGCCAAATTACAACAAAGTCTCTATGAAACTGTATTACTACTGATTGACTAGCAAAATAGAACATTAATGATTAATGGAGTTTGTAATAAACACCAGAAAAGTAGTGCTCTCTACCTTCTGTTTTGGGGTTTCATTTCCCATGGAAGCAGAAAACTCACCTCTAAAAACAGCAGGAAATTCTCCTTTTGGACTTTTTTTTTCCTCTTCCTCCCACAGAATTCAGAGAGTATACATTATAAGGTGGCTGCTTCAGATCTTCACTGCTTAATTTTGATTTTTTTCCTGATTATTCTGTAACTGAAAAAAGAAACCCAACATCCTGAACAAAACCCCTTACCTATAGGCACATGATATACAGGGGGAAAAAATATAAATAAATAAAATGATTCCTGATGAAAATGCTTTTCATTGTTTTAAGATATATGTGAACATCATATTAGATGTCATCAATATATGTTATTAATGCTAGTAGCCTTTGTAATTTTAGAATAAAGCACAGGTGGTAGAAATGTTAAATTCATGTAAAGTCCAGGTTTGTCTTTTGTTTGCTTGTTTTGCTCACTTGCTTTTCTCTCTGAATATCTAAGGATCAACTTTTAAAGAAACTAAAGAGTTCGTGTATCAAATCAATATTTTGATTTTCCTGCAATAATAAATGTTAAATTACTACCACCATTAATGTTGTAAGTAAAGATAGAAAACTAATTTTTCATATATGCCTCCTGTTTCAGGAGCATCTCAGATGCTGTCATTCAGATCTAAAAGGCTCTGATGATGTATTTTTTACCCCCAATCTAATAAGTCTATTGTCCTCTAATCCAGTTGGTCCTCTTGATGTCACCACAAGTTTATTAATACTTTCTTCCTGCTAAGAACACACAGCATTTATGCAATAGAGAGCATAACTAATAAGATAGCATGGACCATTGCACTTCTAGGAGAGAGCAGAAAATCAGTAGTGCTGTCAGAGACCTAATATCAACTCACTTGAGGTGGAAGCCAGGAACAAAAACTCTCTAGACATTATTTTTTTCCAGAGGCTAGATGCTTTAAATCATAGTGTTCATTAGACTTAGTCATCATTTCATCGTTTTGCTTCATCAAGCCTCTTGTGCCACATGTGTTTTGAAGTATTTTTTCCTCCCTAGGTGGGTTAACTGAGATCAGAATGCACAATTGGCATTTCTCGCAGAGACAAAGTCAGAATCGATTAAGTTTAGAAGAAAAACTGCACAGAGGGAAGGGAAGGAAAGGAAAGACCTCATTCAGGGTATAATTTTACAGGATTTGTTATTCATAAGTGAACAGCCACCTTTTCATGGATTTCTTTCTGAATCATGACAAGAATTAAAAAGAGAGCAAGTTGGTTCACCAGTACACTTACTTAGGAAATATAAACAGGTATTAGAGTTTTAGTAAAAACACCACAAGTACCACGAAGTGAAAAAACAAAACAAAACAAAACAAAACAAAACCCAGGAGGAGCATTTCCCACTATTTTTAGAAATTAATTTTTTGCTCTTTTGGGAAATGAAACCCAAAATGTTCATGATGTGGATCTGGCATATATTGACCAAACCATAACCTCATTAATTGTATTCCTGCCAATCAGAGGGTTTTTTTTTCTGTTTTTTCTCCCTTTCTTTCCCTAACTCATGATTGAGAGCTTATACTGCATTTTGGTAAACATCTTTAAAATATAAGACAAAAAAAGTCAGATCAGAAAGGCAAATTCCTTGCCTCCATATCTGGTTTCTTTGGAGGTTAATTGGCAGGTATGTTGTTCCTTTAATAGTATTGCTGATCTTAAATGTTGACTCCCATTCCGCACAGCTTTGAACAATGTTAAATGAAGAAAACTTAAACAGTAAGAGAAGACAATCAAAAAGTGACTGGAACATGCGTAGTTGGTGTATTTAGAAGCACAGAGCTTTCTGTTATGTAAATGAAAGGCACTTAGGTATGAGGGAAAAAGTCTCATAATTGAATAGCTTTTAAGTTTAATCCCTGCAATACAGTGTGTTGGTAATGCAGCATGTTGCCTCTGTGGCTTCGAAGACACTTTAACTTCTAATCGTTGATACCTTCAGTGTTCCCCTCCAAAAACATTCCTCATATACAGTACAACAAAGAACAGTGTATGCCCATGGCCTGAGCTTAACAAAGTGCATTGAGAAGGACGGCTTCCTGGGCAGAAAAGCACATCAATAACACAGTGGGAAGTGGCACCAACAGAAGGTAAACACGGGCCAGTCAGGGAAAGCTTAGTAGGTGGTGGGGCACAGACCTTCACATTCAATGAAGGGAGTGACATCAGAGAGATTCATCTTTCTCTGTGCCTGAATTCTCAGTTATTAACTAAGGCATAACATCATACAGGACAACAAAGACACAGAATCAGCCAGTTTTTGACTGCCTCACAGATGGCAGTTAAATGTAGATTTCGGTGCTGCTGAGAGAATGACTGTGGCAATTGTGTTAGCTGAACTGTTCAGCTCAGGGAAAACAAAACAAAACAAAACAAGTGATGCATTAATGTTCTGGTTAAGTAAATATTATTCAGACATGTAAGCCACTAGGCTTACCCAGTTCCCCGTCATTATTTATTGGGTACATGTGAATGGTGTATAAGAGTTTCAAATTCCCAAGCATAATTTTTCTGTCAAGGACTGGCAAAAAAATAATAAAAAATAGTTGTTCCATGTATGTAGCTGCTTATATTTTATAGCTGAGCAGGAAACTTTTTTTTTTAAATTTTAGCTAGATTTAGCAAGAGATGAGTCTTCTTTACAAAAGAGGTTTTTCTTTTCCATGCGACATTAAAGTGTATTCATCTGTAACCCTTTTTATCTCTGACCTTTTTCCTAATAGGGAAATTGTTAAGGAATAGGGAAGAATTTAAATGCCAATCATATCAGACAGGAAGATGATTTTTGCAAGCTGCTTTGATTATGGAGAGTGTTTATTTATGGAACTGTTCACAGATTTTTAATGCACTATCTTGATTTTGATTAGTGCTTTATACTGCAATTTTTAATTTTGCTCACAAAATTTCTGTATGTTAAACTTTTTGTACTTTTAAAACTTAAAAGTTTTTGTAAATGCCATTGATTCTTTATTGCAGTGGTGTCTAAACATTTTTGACTATGCAAACATATTAAAAAAATGAGCATGCACCACCAATATATACACATTTGTGTTTTTCTTTATAATTTGTATACATGTACTACTATACTAGCATATTATATACATTATAAAACGTGCATAAAATTAGATATGAGAAAGAATGAGATCAAGACGAACTAAAAACTGCTATTTTTAAAAATATATTTTATTTAATAATGATAAAAAGAAAAAATTCTCCTGCGCCCCAGTGGATTGTCTTGTGCACTCCATTGGGTGCATATACACCACTTTGGAGACAACTTCCTTATCAACAATTTGCCATCTAATAATTTTAATTTATAAAAATCTAAAACCCACTGTAGAAGGACTATCTTAGAACAGAATATATATGAGCTTTATTAATTTATCCAAACAAGTTTTTTCTCCAATTTTTGAAGTACTAGTTTCGTGGAACTTCCTGCAGACCGTAGTTGACTTCCCAAAGAGACCTTTGTTCAAATTAGATATCCATAACTGCAAAAGGCTATGATATTGCAGGAATGGAAGACTAACATGGAAGAAACAGTTAGGTAGATGATGGAATATGTGTTACTTAATTCTCAGTTTTGTTATAGTTCCAGTAGTACAGTAAAAAGAGAAGTCAAAGTAGATTTCCAGGCCTAGATTGTAAATCTGAAATTAGGCCACCTGCATAAGAAATTTTAGCTATCTAGAATGTCAGTGAGTCAGTTTTTTGCTCAGACAAGCAGCATATACTTTTCCAAGTGCTTTCACTTATCAGAATAAATGAGTTTTTTAAATCCAAAATCGTTCAGGAAATTAACTAATTTATTAGATATGAATTTTCAGATGACCACAACCAAGTACTGACACTGGAGATCTGAGCTATTTAATGAAGCAGAATAAAGGGTAGAAGTTTCATGGAGGCTGCTATCCTTTGTAGTGATGGCTTTTGCCAAGTAAGCAAAGTCCATGATTGAGTGTGTTTGAATAAGAGCTGCATTTATCAAAAGTTATCTTTAAGAAATAAGAATACAATCCTCTTGGTAGTTATATTTATTTTGTCTATCTACTAAATATGTGTGGCTATTACTTGAACAAACAAATCAAATCACTCCATACAGAGTTAGTGCAATGAGGAAAAAGAAACGTCCTTGCTGAATTCATGGGCCTATGACATCTGAGAGTTTTGTAATTCAGAGCCTCATAAATTTGATGTGCCAACTTGTTATCCTCTGGAAGTATTCTATTACATGATTATTCTTTTTTGGTTTTTTTCATACGTTATTTTAAATGTTCACAGCTGAAAGAGGTGAAAACACTTATAAGAAGAAAAGAACACAAAAAGTTTAAGGGAAGGAAAGAATTTAAACACCTAATAAGAATTTCTGAATTTGGAAACCTATATTGTTTATCTAGTCAATGGAATTTTCCTAGAGTGATTTGGAGCATCTAAAGGTTAGAAATCAATCTCTGGAGGCTCCATCAAATGAATAAGGAGCCTAATTAAGGCACTCACACAGATATTGTTATCTCATATTACTCTCTGCTCCTCTTTTAGTTTGACCATTATAAGCAGCTTTATAAAACCATTGATTTCTCATTTCTAAATAGTAGGTTGCTTTGAATATTTCATGATTCATGGATGTTGAGAAAAGTCAGCCAAGGGTAAGGAAGATCTGGGATTAAAAATACAATGCATTGCTTAAGGAAAGTTAATGCAACTTAAATGGTAATAGCTTTCCCAAAGATATCTTGTTCTGATTACCTCCTCTGAGAATTTTATGAAAATGCCTTTGTCGGTCTTTACATTTCCATGCCTTCATATCCAGAGGATAATTCAAAACTAGTTTGTATTGGAAGTATTTCTTGTTATCTATTGTTTGAGAAATTATTTCAGAGATGTAAAAAGTAAGCAAAAAAGAAAAAACGCATTTTGCTGCATTTTAGAAGAAAAGAATCCTGCAAAATTCAAGAAAAGATAAAAAAGTTTTATCTAAATGAGCTTCAGTAATATAAGAACTGATGGTTATTCACACATACCAACATCTGCAATTTTTACTTGAAATGTCTATGGCAACAGGACATAGGATGTATTGATTCAGTGAGGACATAAAATGGAGACATGGAATTGCCATCTTCATGAGGTTCTGCATGAACTGCAACTAATCAGAAACAACAGGCCAAAGCTGCAGCATGTTCTCTTTGTCTATGCAAAGATATACTTCTGTTGCTGTCACCTTAAACCTCTTCTCTCCACCTATGTATTTATTTTATCCTTGTATGTCATCTAGTCATTATCAGCATAAGATTTCTGCAGAATGGAAACTGCATTTTTTTAACTAGAAATCTGGATGCAGCCCTGAGGGCTGAACAAGGCCCCCCATTATTCTTGTGATATATGCCAAAAGAAAAAAAACATTCTTTCTTCAAGGTTAAGCTTGAAGTTTCCATAGACATAATTTCACATATAGGTAGGGACATTTTAGAATCTAATGATTTTACAAGACACAGAGGTGACTGTGGGAAACCCAGATGCCATCTCTAGTTTCCATGTAGAAGCTCTGCCACTGTTAATAGCATGATCACATTTCTGTCTCCTCAGTGAAGTACCTGCTCTGCTATCAGTGGTAGGAGGTGAATCCTGTTTATCAAGGAAACCATACAGTGTTCATGCAAAGGCACAAAAAAGTCCCACTGGCTACACAAAATGCTGTTAAATAAAATAATATCTTATTTGTAATCAGTAGAAAGTATGACTTTATGGACCAACTAGCAACTCTGCCCAAGCAAAAAATATGACTGACTGAGGAAAAAAGGCTGTCCAGAAATGTGTAAACCAGTTGAAGGAAAATGCTGGATTTTTTTTCAATTTTATTTCCTCCACCTCTTTGCCTCTCTTCCTTTCCCACTGCCAGCACAGGAACTTGCTCATGATAAGATTAGTCAGATACTTTTCAAAGAACATTTTTATTTATCAGTTTTGATAGAACATTGCAAAAAAGTGGATTTAAACACATCAAATATATTTTTTTTTTCTCATCTAACCTTTTATCTGGCTGCAAAGCTTGCATTTTAACTTGTGGGAACAGGTAGCAAAGTCTGTTTAATGACAGAAAATTATTGAGAATAGTCAAATCTAAATGTGGCTGTAAATGCTTGTGCAAAGATCAGACAGCACTGAATGAGGAGGTGAACAAATGAAGAGGCAACAAATTTGTATATGAACTTACATTCACATGAAGTAATAAATAAAAATCATACTAACAATATATGTACAATAGGAGACTCTATATTAGTTCTAATTGCAAAGAAGTTCTGTGAGTCATTCCAGATCTCTGAAACTGTCAGCAATTGTCACAAAAAGACCTTCGAGAAAGGTAGGCAGAAGAATGCCAAGTATGATCAGCTATTTGAGGGAAGACTAAATAGATTAAGACTTTTTGTTTAGACAAGAACAACCAAGGAAAGGAAGCAGTGCATTTACAGTTTCTTTTAAAAAAGTTATTCCAGACATTATTCATTTGATGAAGAACTGAAATCTGGAACTCGTTGGCACAAAATGACACAAGTGATGTTAAGTATGTGTAGGTGTGGGCAGTGCAGTATGAGTAAACAGAGCCACTCATCTCTTCATTAAAATAGTGTGATCCATATTCAATGTTCAGTAAAATATCCAAGTCTGCTACCTGTCAGGGGCTGAAAGAGTCTGTGGGGTGCAATCATTCTATAATTTCCCTCTCTGCTTTTAATTATCTCTTAATTGTTTGCTTGGTTTGGTTTGGGTTTTTTTTGTTTGTTTGTTTTAGTTTTGTAATTCCTTCCTTAGGTATCTCTTCTCTTACTGATCGGTAGCATCAGAGATATGACAGTTGCTTAGGGAGATCCTTGTTCTGGTCAAGCATGTCTGTTCTTATCTTATTTAGATTTTTGTGCATTCTATTTCAAATTTCTAAAAAAATATATAAATTTTTAAAAATTGGATAGAAACCAGATAAACATATGTAAAATACATTTTTTCTACATAATTTCAGCCTTTACTGCCTCTGCTATGCTTACAAAAATACTTTAGATTGACACTCAGCATCTTCTATTTTTTGTTCAAACTTTTCTACTTAGACTACTTTCATAATCACTTTAATGTATAAATATAGATGTATGCACTTTGTACATAATGTGTTTGTGTGTGAATGTGTATTTATGGAATATATTAATGTGTGTAGGCAAAATAGATTTGATTTTACTGTTAGTGAAATATCTGTTTAATTGATAGAGGGGAAAAAAAATTCCATAGATGTCATGGATAGTCAAAATAAACCTGTAACACTTTGAAAGAGACTCCCAAATAGAAAGGTGTTTGCCAGAAAATTAGACTCATGTTTATGAATAAGAATTAAGCTGAGCTACAAATTCATATTTAATGCTTAAAAAAAAAATTAAAAATTCATATGCCATTAATTGCATTACATTTCCCAGTTAGACTTGCTGATAGTTTGCATTAAAGATTTCTAAAACTCCTTTTCTATGGAGCTTAAAAAGCAAGCCAGAAATTCTCTGGATTCATCACAGTTTATTATATCAGAGCTTCTTTCTGGAATCTGAAACATGGTTTGAATAATATTTGGTGCTGACATTTCAAATTTAGTATTTTGGAAAAGTCCAAACTAGTTTTATCTTCCAGTGCAACAATGCACTTGCCTCTGAGTCTTTCAGAATTATCATCCTCTTCAACACTGGTTCATTGAGATTTCAAAAAATGTAATTTTCAAAATGCTAATGCATTAATATTGTAGTCTTTCAGGAAGTGCTTTCTTTTTAGAGTAATATTTCTGGAACTCCTACAGTATTTTATTGCAGTAATTGCAGGTTAAGACTGTGAGAGGAGGAGGGGAGTACCCTATAGAGAGATAACATTTCACTAATAAAGAAAAATACTACAGTATCTTTTAAAAAAAAAACACTTTACCAGAGGTGCATTTTCTGTAATAAAACATATACTTTCAAATTAAAACCATACTATTTTCTTGCATCCATAAAATTATACTTGTTAGTCTTGGCATCTATGACCTTAAAGAAAATACGCTTCTCAGAAATACTATAGAGTAGCTAGTGGTTCTGGAAAAAGTAAAACATCAAGGGAACTTTCAACCTAATATATATTGGCACCTCATGACATTTTAGTCAGTACTGCTTATTCAAGGAGGTAAGGAGATTTTGAAAGACCATTTAGCAAAAATCAGTCTGGTGGTGGATTTATAAACAGAGTACATTATAACTGTCTGACAGAAAGATAGAAATAATATCCCATTAGCTATCAAAGCTGCTCCAAGAAAGAGAAAAGGAACAATTCTGTCTGGGCATGGTCAGTTTAATTTTGACAAATTCTCAAAGCTCATCAAATTGCCAAAGGACACTGAGAAAGAACAGATACACCCCCTTCCTACTCCTCCTTTCCTTTCTTGGTTCCTTAACATATTGGACCTTTTCCATCAGCCAATTGCACTGCAAAACATTGCTGTCATTGGCAATACTCTCAAAGGGAAGGATTAAACAATTTTGGTTCAGAAGCACATTGCACATCTCCATGAAGTAGTGTGCCTTTCAATATTTGGGATGCTCAGAGAGCACTGGTGATTGAGTTCAATCATTTCATTCACTAATAAGTGTATATGGAGTCAGACCTAGCTGGACAGACATCTGTTGCAACATCAATTTGGAATACTTTTTACATATTAAGCAGTTCAGGAGAAATAAAACTAATAGGTGTTGGGATCTAAAAGCCGAAATATCTACAAATGGGCTCTGTCTTTTCTTTAACAGTGAAGTTTATCTTATGTGTTGCTTTCTACTTTCTATACTTTGCATTTTGATTGTCACGGAGATGAAAAAACTATTAGGTGGAATGAAGAATTAATATTAACATTTTAACAGATATTGAATGACTAGTTAGTAAATCAAAATGCATTTTCATTAGCAGAGATATTTCACCAAAGCAATGTCTTTTAGAGAAAAGCCCAATGTTCATGTGGCGTTTTTTCAATTCCTTTTTCCTGAAAGACAAGACAAATTGTTTCAGTTTATTTTATTTTATTTTTTTTTTTTTGTAAGTATTGTCTTCTCACTGCTTTTACAGAAACAGGTAAAGAATTCTCTTGAAAATGTGTTTGGAGTAGTGACAAATATAACATATTTTGTTACACTTTTTTTTTTCTTAAGGTTTTACAAAACTATAAATACCAACTGCATGTAACAGTATTAGAAAATTCATGTATTAAGAGCTACATTTCCACAGACATTGTCACACAGTTGATTTTATGCCTTGTGTTAATCATTTTACAACTCTTATTCAGAAGTCCTCTCAAAGTTTCAGTTTATGACTTTTAATCACAAGGACTCAAAGAGAGAAAGAATTTAGGCCAGAGTTGAAACCTGGGAGGATCTGTAAGTTCGGAACAGATTTGCCAGAGACAGTCTCCTCTAGTTGTGCCAAAATTCCTTGCCCAGCAGTAGATTGAATATGCCTTGCTGAATAAAGAGTGTCTCTTTTTATTGCCAGGTCCATGAAAAGCAGCAGCAGCATTTCAAAACCAGGGGAAGAAAAGACAAAAAAGAGGAAAAAAAAGAAGGAAGAGTCTCAGTCAGACTTCATATCCAATATTTCCAATACTTTTGCTTTTCTTTCATCATGTATTATATAATTCTTTTTTATTTACTTTTCTGGATTATTTTTAAAGAATAAATGTGAAAAGGTAATTGGAATAGCTGTTAACTATTGAAAATCCAGGCTACAATGCATTAGTCTCTAGCATGGTAACACCAAGTGAAACACATCTTCCTTTTGCCTTGATAACTTAAGAAACAAGTTCCTGTAAATGAAGCTTTACAAATTATGTTCAAGACGAATAATAGAGAATCTGAAGAGGATCACTGAAATGACTTCTCTGTCGAGTAGTACTTATCTTGTAGGTAATGACGTACCTTGAGAAATTTGAATATTGCTGTTTATTTAACTATATTGTATTCCGGGGTTTTTTTGTCAGTTGTTTTGGTCTGGTTGTCCATTTGGGAGGTTTTGTTTGTTTGTTTTCTTTACAAAGCAGCAAAATATCTTTTTGAACTGCTCATACATTTATATTCAAAGTCTCTCTTCCCTGGATGGTTAGTCCAAAATGATTCAGCATGTCTTTTCATCAGTTTGATCTGGAAACTTCTGCTAAACTTTTATCTTGTATGAAAGAGAATAAAGAAGATAAATAGGAAGAGGTTTGGCAAGGCAATATTGGTATAAATGTTTTAGAATAATGTGTAGATTATTGTTAAATTTTGCCTCAAATAACTGAGGACAAATATTTGAAATAAGTGACATATTTTTTTAAAAACCAAAACAGCTGCTATAATTAGAAAAAATACAGTACTTGGTCACTTAATCTCCTGTTCAGGGAATCAGACAACTATAATAGGCAATGGAACAAAAAAGGTAATAGAATCTCATTCACTAAAGGATAGTCACAGAGCATATGTTGTACTTGAATACAGAATATTATTACAGTAAATCAGGATCAATGTCCCATGGGATGTGATCTCCATTTACTATATTTTTTCTGATGTCATGCCTGTGCTATTACACTGAGTAAGCCATGTTGGTCTGGAGACTTACACTTGGAATTGCCAAAAAAACTATAGGAAGGCAAGGTCATGGTCAATGTTACAGTGCAGTTACATTTGTGAAAATGGATTATTTTCTTTTAATTTTCCCAACAGTTTAATTCCACTATTTTAGGTTTTAGTAATTTTTATTCTAGAATTATCACTTGCAAAAAGGTTCTTGACTCCAATCTATGTTAGGACACAGCTGAAAAGATTGGATCGAATTCACTCCTGAGGCAACTCTGTTAATTTCAAAAGAGAGAAATTGCAAGTGACTTTAATGAAGATTTCCTCAACATCAGTGAATGAAACTAAAATATTTCCACAACTATAGGTGCTCTTATCTTTGAAAAACTATTGGAATGATATGGAAAAACCGTAACATCTTTGAAAGAAAAAACACATATAAGTAACATATGGACATATACTTTCCAATGCCCCTATATTCTTTAATTTTTGCTTACACTAATTGACAGCAGACTTTAGGATTAATCTTGAAGCTTGAAGCTATGTTGCTTATTAATCAGGGTAAGAGCATGGCCCATGAGCACTGGACCATGAACTTCTCTACTACTTAATTCCTCTTTGCTTTTTGTCTGTTTTGGCCTGTGCTATCCAGGCACAATACAGCAGAAAGCAAGGTCAGGCAGTGTCCATCACAGCCTGTGTGGGCCAGACCACCCCACTGTGAGAGGAGAAGAGAGACTGCCTTCAAGACCAGAGAAAAGACACCCTTGCCCATTTTCCACATTAATACACATATGATGTTTGTGGCCGTGGAGAACCACACTGGGTTAGAAGCCCACTCATCATTTGCAAAGGTCAGTTTAGTGCTGCCATGATACCTAAAATTATTTTTTAAAAACTATTCTCTCACGTTCGCTGATGGAGGTTGTGAAAACTCCCTTAGGCCTTCCAGTTTGCCTTCCTTTTTCTTTCTTTTACAGAATTTTGATGGGCTAACAGCAAAATTTGAGCTCACAGTTAGTTATTTGGCTTTCTGAGAGTGATTGCCCTTTGTTTAAAGGAATCTTAATTGATGATAAAATATCTACAATATGTTCTCAGTCTGTTCACACATATCAGTGTGTATGTCCTGGAGAAATGTAAATGACAGAACCTCTGTTTCAGCAAAGTAATTACTATTTTACAGAGACTGGTAAATGTAAAACTCAGTACAAATGATAATAGTTATTGCTACTATTATTTGCTTCCAAAGCACACATGGTATATGTCCTTAGGTACTCAGATAGAAAGTTGTACTACGTGTTCAGATTAAGAAGCAAAATTTCCTTTTACCTCTCTATTGACTATCCTTGAATTCAGATCTCCACTAGTTGATATTTGCTGGTTGTGTATGTGTTGGTTACAAGGGGAAGATGGACAAAAATATAGGTGGAATTAAGATTCTACTTTTTGACTGATGTAACTGAGATAGTTATGATCAACAAATCCCTGTATTCACTTTAAAAGAAATGAAAGAGGAAAAAAATACTGTCTCAGAAAAATACCTTCTTCTTTCAGCTGATCTGCTACTTAGATTGTTCATGAACTTTTCCTAAGAAATTTTGTTTGCTGTTTAAAAAAAAAAAGTGTGAGTTCTGGTAAATACCTGTTATCCTTTATCTTTTCTTCTGTACAATTTTGCAGTTATTTTGATCATCTAATAGTTTGTCTAAATCAGTTATCTAGTGATGAATGGAAATACAGATAGGTGATGTATTTCAAGATTATATTTCGACTGTACTGATTGAAACAAATGATCCCACTCAGATCTGATCAACGAGGTACAAATCTTTACTAAAAATGACTGCCACTGTGTACCAAAGGACTTTCCCTGTCTCTGCTCTCTTATGTTTTTGTCTCTAATTTTGTGATACTGATTTCAGCAGTGCATGGTCCTTTTCACAGAATCATAGAGTCACAGGTTGGGAAAGGTCCTTAAGATCATCAAGTCCAAGTGTAAACCAAGTTAACCTCTAAACCATGACCCTAATTTTAATTTCATTTGTCCCATTACCCTTCCTTGAGAGGCATACCTTCTAGAACAGTTGTCACAGAATCACAGAATAAGCTGAGCTGTAAGGGACCCACAAGGATCATCGAGTCCAACTCCTGGCCCTGCTCAGAACACCCCCAGAGTCACACCATGTGCCCAAGAGCATTGTCCAAATGCTTCTTGAACTCTGTCAGGTTGGTGCTGTGACCACTGCCCTGGGGACCCTGTTCCAGTGTCCAACCACCCTCTGGGTGAAGAACCTTTTTCTAATATTCAACCTAAACCTCCCCTGACACAGCAACAGGCCATTCCCTTGGGTCCTGTCACTGGTCATCAGGGAGAAGAGATCAGTGCCTGCCCCTCCTCTTCCCCTCACAAGGAAGCCGTCACTGCAATGAGGTCTCCCCTCAGTCTCCTCCAGGCTGAACAGACCAAATGTTGGAGACTGAAATGTTATAATTTATGGCTTAACATCTTCAGGTAGGACTTTGCCTATTATAGCAAAACTGTACAAAAACTGCAGAGAAAAACCATCAAAACCCTAAATGGAGCCCTGAATTACACTGCTCACTGCCCATTGGTGAAGATAAGATAAAGTAAAAACACAGGGCTTGGGGAGAAGAATACATTCACAGAGGGATCAAACTTGGCATCTTTGGGGAGGAGACCACAGCCCCAGAGACATCAGCTCCCAGCCCCCAGGCTCACACAAACCCTTAACCCAAAGGGTGGGGAGAAGAGCAGTGCTGGGTGGGTGGTGAGAAAGCCTCCGATCAGAGGCAATGAATCCCCATCCTCTGCTGTGCACAGGACCCCAGCTGTGGGGCCCCTTCACCCCAGGAAAAGCTCATCCACAGAGAGGGTGTCATGGCCCATCAAAGGCCACCCCAAAGGGGTCCCCAGACCCTGCACCAGAACACTACAAGATGATGCAAAAAATCCAAGTATTGCAAAGGACAGTGTCAAAACCTAGCCCCTCAGGAGACACGTGGGTGCTCCCACCAGCCCAAAACGTATACTTAACCCACTGGATTCTATACTTTTTTGGCACAGCAGCGGCAGCGGGGGACCCTTACCACCCAGAAGACTTGGTGGAGGCAAAAAACAAGACATTGTTTGGACCCCTGGAAGGGTGATATGCTTCTGTTTAACCCCTGTCACTCTTTCTCTGTCCCTCCGCCCCCCACGCACACAACTCTTTTTCTATTTCTTTCTTTCTTGTCTTTTTCTTTCTCTTTGCCTCCTTTACTGTGGCAGTGGGTCATACCAACACTGCAGGACCTCACTGGTGGAAAACCTACTAATCTAAGCACCCCCTGGAAAACACAATGGTCTCTCCCCAAAACTGTGTAATCCCCTATGGTTGTAACCTACCCCTAAATCCTACCCTTCCCTACTCCCCGTTGGTTAAAGGGGTTTCTCCCCACCTCCTGTTATCTGGCCCCAGATCGTCCCTATAACTGGGGGCTCTCGGGGCCATCTTGCCCTCTTTCTGCCTTGGACCCCTTCAGAATAAGACGTCTGGAACTTCCAGGAGAGAGGGCCTCTGAATTCTTTGTCTCTGGGAATGCCAGGGCTATCCGGCTCAGTGGGTGAGTGAGAATTGTGCCTGACACCGGCTCGGGTGTGAGAAAAGCCGTTCTGTACAGCACCAGAGCAGTGCTGGCTGAAGTGATCTCTCAGAAGCCATAGAGACACTTTCGGTGAATGCAGAGGCTTGTTCCACCCCTCCTCACCCTCGGCATTACTTTACTATTAAATAAAATATTTCAGTTTTTTGGCACCAACATCTAACTTCATTTGGTTGCAATCATGTTATTTGGGTATATTTCGAACCTTTTTGGGTTCAATCTGTTTTATTCGCAGAGACTTAGTTTTCTTTGTTCTTCTATGTTTAAACTGGTTCTTAACACCAAGTGACCTCAGCTGCTCCTCATATGGCTTCCCCTCAAGGCCCTTCATCATCTTTGTGGCCCCCATTTAGACACTCTCTAATAGTTGAATGTCTTTCTTATATTGTGGCACCCAAAACTGCACACAGGACTCAGGATGAGGCTGCCCCAGTCAGAGCAGAGTGGGACAATCCGCTCCTTTGCCCAGCTGGTGATGCTGTGCCTGATGCACCCCAGGACACAGTTGACCATCCTGGCTGCCACGGCACTGCTGGCTCGTAACTTGTGCACTACTGTCATGTAGACAAAACGATGATATCAAAACTCCTGCTAAAGTTGCAGTTCTACTGAAGTAAAACTAGCAATAGCAATATTTCATAATAAAATATGCCTAGTCTTTTAATCTTGCATACCAGCTGTGAGTTAATATTTTAAATGCCTCACTGGAGAAAGCAATGCAGTAGTTTTATATTGATAGCAATGGCAACCTCCCTCTCTCTTCTTTTAATAATATAGATGGTTAAAGATGGATGTAATAACTGCTACAGAAATTCTGTAAAATTTAATCAGATTTGATGCAAAGCTCTATTGCTTTACTGCACAAAATGAAACTACAGATATGATTTCAGCATGGTTGTGACATGGAGTTTTATACCTCTATCTCACCCCAAATAAAAAGCTGTCAAATATTTTTCTGCGTCTGGGTAAGTCTCAGACTCAGATCAGAGCAAGCTGGCTAAGTCTTGTACAATTCGGATTTAAATTATTAGTGTGGGATGTTGAAAGCAACAGGAGGCTTTGGATGAGGTTTTATCATCTCCCCTGCTTTGAGTGTATGTGCCTGGTTTTTGTTCATGAAGTTCTCAACATACGGATCTGATTAGATTTGCAGTTGCTTCTAGATGATCAAACAGTACAATAGTACTGAGCCTTCTTGCTCCACCTGCATCTGGTTAAGAATTTGTGTGATTTCCTTTCTGAGCAGAGTCCTTCTCTGGGTGACTTAAAATTTTATTACCATGATGGTGGAGTACAGCAAAAATAGAAGGACACCTTAGATTCATGCTGAGGATATAAGTGACAGAATACAGCTGCCCATTTGATAGAAAAGAGCAATTTATAGTGAGCACAGGGATGTTTGTATGTAAGGATATATATATATATTGGTGGCTATTTGACTTCTTTGTTGAACTCTGAGGTCCGTTTTGACTCAAAAAAGGTCCAGCTAACCTGGCAATGATCCATATGGGACACATTCTCTCACGGTTCAATGTGCAACCAAATCAAAGACAGAAGTATAGTGTGGAGTTCAAGGATATTTGTCCCTGGATTTCCCTGAAATAATCAGATATTTTACTTTTCAGTTTTGCAATACAAGGATTGCAATACATATTTACAATCTAACGGACTTGTCCTGATTTTGGCTGGGATAGAGTTAATTTCTTTCCTAGGAACTTGTATGGTGTTTTGTTTTGAATTTGTGATGAAAAGAGTGTTGATAACACAGGGATGTTTTGGCTGTTGCTGAGCAGCACCAACACAGAGTAAAGAGTTTTTCTGCCTCTCATTCCACCCACCAGTGAGAAGGCTGGGGGTGCACAAGGAGTTGGGAAGGGGTACAGCTGGGACAGCCAACTCCAAATGGCCAAAGGATGTTGCTCTTCATCCTGTACCATAGGGTGTCATGGTCAGCATGTAATACAAGGAGAAGAAGAAGTCAGGGGACATTTGGAGTGATGGCATTTGTCTTCCCAAGTCACCATTACATGTGGTTGATCCCTGATTTCCTGGAGGTGGCTGAACACCTGTTTGTCCACAGGAAGTGACAAATTAATCCATATTTTTGCTTTGCCTGTAGCTGTCTGCAAAAGCAGCTTTTGCTTTACCTATTAAATTTTTTTTATTTCAAGCCATGAGTTTCTTACTTGTACCCTTCCGATTCTCTTCCCATCTTAACAGTGGGGAGTGAGTGGGAAGTTCTATGGGGCTGAGCTGCTGACTGGGGTTAAACAATGGGATTACATACTCTATGTATGATAGTAAATGTGTCACTTCTCTGGCTTCTTAAGTGTATTCACTGTATTTTTTTAAACTCATACTAATTAATAGTAAATACAGCAGAATACAGTAAGGTCACTTATTTTTAATTTCATTTGCTTTAAGCTCTGAGTGAAACTATTCTGTTTCCACATTATTGTCTTCCTCTAGTTCCCATTGTCAATATTTAATATTTGCTTAATATTGGAAAATGATAGAGTTTTAAGAATACCTGCACATCTTATATTGACAGATGAATCTACCCTTGAGTGAGGGGGACAAGGCAGAGGTAGGTCCTTCAAATGGTGCAAACCATCAGCAAATTTAGGCACAACTTGCCCCAACATTGTGAGTTTTACATTATATAAAACACAAGCTTAAAAAAATAGATGATCCTTAAAGTAGAGTTAACTGAATTCAGAAATGTGCTTTAGGAGGTGTCCCTTGCATACAGAGTAGTGCTTCTTTTATACTTTTTGCACTCATAGATGTTGATTTTATTTCTATGGGGTTTCCATGTCTTAGGTAAGTAATACGTCTAATTTTGCACAGTGATTGTGGTATACCACAGCATATTTTTCTAAGGGTTAGCTAAAATACAGATTGTTTTAAATATCTGTATCATAGCTAATCCATGGATCTATCTACTCTTTTGTTTATCTAAAAGATAAAACCTGTTCCAATTGCAGTTTTGGAGCATCTCAACACCTGGACCTTGCTGTGCACCCTTTGAAAATTATGTTACCTCATGTGCTTACTCTGTGTTGCTCATTCATTGTACTGGATCCAAGTATGGATCTTCTATATTTGAGACAATTTAGCAAGGAAAATGCAGGCACATAGAGAAATTTCAAAGACCTGGAAACAGCCAATATGAGGGGAACCTGTACCTTTATGTCTCAGTCTTCTTTTGGACATGGCCTTAAATAAATTGTATTTATTTTGTTCATCAGTTCAATACAATTTCAAGCTCATCACATTTAGTGTTGTTGGTTTCAGTTCTGTGTTCTTCTAATTAACAACTGTGATGTTAAAATTGTATACAATTTCTTCTTTTTAAGGGATTATTTAAGACTTTTCAGGGGTTTATTTATTTTTTTTTTTATCATTTCATACAGAAAGCTAAGCTAAATTTTTCTGCTTCATAGAGCATAAAAATTGAGCCATTTTGCCATTTTCCCCACTGGTTATCAGCTGCACAGCCACTAAGTCAGTTAGAGGATGCTACCTCAGCACTTGTCAAGGTTTGACCCTGGTCAAATGCCAGGGACCTACGATGTCTGCTCCCTATGCTCTCTCCTGCCACATAAGTAGAGGAGAGGAATCAAACTAACACGAACACACTGATCTCATGAGTTGAGATGAGGCACTGGTGGGGAGGGGACGCACGAGAACGTGAGCAAACAGCAAGAAAACTTAAGTTGCAAAGTGATTTATTAACCTAACAGAGTCGGAGGATAAATGAGAGGTAAAAATAAACTCTTAAGATGCCATTTCTTCACTCACTCGCCACTCATCTCTTCCCTCCCTGTTTCTCAGGTCACTCCCTCCCTCCTTCATATAACCAACAGCTCTGGGGTGGGAGCAGGGTATGGGGGTTTCCCTTTGGTCAGGGTCAGTCCACCAGGGAGAAGAGTCCTCTACTTAGCCATGGGGTCCCTCCCAC
>VZTX01005207.1:0-26465 GCA_013400915.1 Pardalotus punctatus | reverse complement strand
CATTGTTTTGATTTCTTCTTAAATATGTTTTCACAGAGGCATAACTAACATCTCTACTTGGCCCAGGTTTGGCCAGCAGTATGTCCATCATCTTCAGGGCTATCAGAGAGTGGCTCTGCTGGACAGGGTGAAAAACTTCCAGAACCTTCACACAGGACACACAGGAGTCATCTTTGTGCCCCTCCCTACCCACTAGCAAAAACTGGGCTAAGTAAAACCACCACAGCACTGAAAATTGAAATTTGTCCAAAAGAAGTTAAGCATTGAAGGTTTTTGTGAGAATTGCCTTGGATAAATAAGTACTTTTGGAAGTTTTGACTAACTAAGCAGCAATATAATTATGTGGTCCTTACAGGAAGCATCAGAAGCAAACCACCCAAAACAGTAATGAATGCAGAAGTTTTATGGCTTTGTTTTAACTCTTTTTTATTGGTTTTGTTTTTTGTTTTTTGTTTTTTTTTTTCATGCAGAGAACAGACACCTGAGAACTGGCTGCAGATTTACTTGATTTAAATAAGAATGAGCATCATGTATCAAGTACTAGAAATAAGAAATATGTATCAGCTGGAAATATAAGTCTGTTAATTCACATAAGTATTGCTACTTAGATGGAGGGTTTTCTTTATGTTGGATAGAAAATGTTTTTGCTTTCATAATTTCTTGGCAAGGAGTATAATTGTAATTGTTGCCAGATGAGTGGTCTCAGGTGAGTTTCAAATAGGCAGCCTTCAAGCAACACTAATATTCTGACCTTCTCATTGGGAAAATTTCACTTACTGGCCCTGTAGGAAGTTGGTTTCCACAAATAATATGTTTGGGATAGAAGGAAACTCCTCCCTCACATTCTAGTAAGTTAGTAAGACTAGAATTACTTCACTCGCCTTAATAGTGCTAAATTTCATCCACGTCTGCTACAGTCAACTATTTAGGGTAATTTGCAAAATTTGTAATTGCCTTCTTCCTGTAATCTGCCTGTCTAACACAGCACCAAAGCAGGAATTTCAGTGATCTCCTTAATTCTTTCTGCAGTGGATCAATACCAGTCAAAAACACAACCTTTATATCCTACTAGCATAGGCAAGTTTGCTTTTTAGACTTGTGGAATAGCTGCACTTCCATTCGAAAAAGGTCAATCTTTAATTATTTTATGGAGCATAAGTTTCCAATGAACTAAAGCAATATTATCTATACATTTGAGCTACCTCAGATGTCTAACTAGCTGCCTGGCTACACAGACATTATGGATTCTTCCACATTAAATCATAGTTCCAAGCACGAAACCTAGTTCTTTCTTAGCTGGTGGATTTGCAACCTCTCTGGAATAGTTGGAGCTGTAAACCATTGAATGGATAAATGATGCATAACAGTAGTTTCCTCATCTGTGACAGATGCAATAATGGCCTAGGCATATTTTTCAGGTGATATAAGTGAAAACTTTGTCCATTCTTGTATCCCAGAAGTCTTACATTTTGGACTTTAGTGCTAGAAGTAGAATGTACTCTCTGCTTTAAAAAAAATTATAACAGTATTTACAATGGATATAGCAAAAAGTATGAAACCTTATTTATCTTCATGGTAATATTAAGATTGTAGTTGCACTGTTTTAGAAATTTCCTTTCTCTCTCATGGAGAATATAGATAAACTGTACTTCTTGTACTTTCTTAATCTCTGTGTTTTGTGTTAGAAGTTGTACAAGCCGTGACCAATGGTCTTAGGGGGTGGATTCCCTTTGACCAATGGTTACTAGTTTACTAGTGTATATAAAAAGAAGTTCTTGTAAATAAGTCTCTCTTCTTTGCCATCTTGGAGCCTGTCTGCCTGACTTCCCTGCCTGCTTCCACAAATCCCACGAATAACAAAAGCAGCAACATTAAGATCATTCTTATTTTCAGCTTTTCTTAGCATATTGTACATATTAATTATATAATATCAGGTGAGTAAAATTCCTTTAGAAATTTCTTTAGGAGAATCTCTCTTTTGCAGATTTTAAAATGTATACTATGCTAACAATGTTTGGCCATTTTTATGTTTTCGCACTTAATTTATATGACAGACATACAAAGCCTTTTATCTATGACTGAAGTATCTTCTGCTACTGTGAAAAGAGCAAGCTGTATTGCCAAGTTTGGAACTAGGACTTAAGCAGAGTTTTCAGTTTTCACTGTTTGTTGCTTTTGACTTACTTGTTTTCATATAGCATTTCTCTTGAAGCTTTTTCTTTGACATTAAGTTGAAGGAGTTTTATAGGTTGAAGAGATTTCATTTCTTTAGGCAACCTACAAAGTCTTCCCAGTTAGCAGACATAAATTTATTCCTGCTTCTGCCCTTAATCCATAAAGGGACAAGGTCTTGATGTAGAACATCCTCTTCCCCATGCCTAGGGAAAGGAAATCCAAGAAAGGGATCTGGACAGATTTGGACAAAGTATTGGCTGTCATGGTATTCTCATTCAAAGGCCTTAATCCTTGCAGGTAGGTTTGACATAAACTCATTCTGGTATTTGCTTTAAAATTGATGATTGTCTGCCAACAACCTTATTTGTTGCATTTGGTATAAAGTGTAAGGAAAAAAGATAGGTAGAAATTAATTTAACTTTAGTTTAAACGCCTGTTGACATTGAAGCCTGTCACACAGGGACTTTTTTACTACTCTTTTACAGGAGATACCAACAGGCTTATAACCCCATGACGTTTTCCCTTCCTTGTCTACATGCAGAGGATAGCTTGGATAGGGGAGTTAATAACATAACCAAACGGGCCCTACTTATCCAATAATTTTAAATTTTTTACATTAAAAAATGTAGTTTTTCTGCAGATTGGTCTATTCCAATTAAAGTAGTTGTTTCAATGTACAATTTTATGTAGGTTTTTGTTTTTCTTTTCAATATACATTGAAAGAAAAAAGTAAAATTGTGGTAAGAAATGGTAAGAAATACTTAATCATAGAGAATGCCAGAGTACTAAATGTCCTAGAGTTGTTTTATCTGCTGCTGTCTGTATTTAGGTAATGACTAGAAATCCAAATAATGAATTATTACCCTTCTCAGCTATGTGGTGTGAAGTAGAGCTAAGGTATCTTTTTACTTCGGTTGAGGTGACAGTCTGTGTACTGAATGCAGGATGAAAAGAGAGCACTGCAAAGAGACCATGAGATAAATATTGCTTAGCAATATAGGCTATGTTTTACTGCACCAATTGCTTAGGGGCTTCAGTTTCTTTTATGCATCATAGCCAATAACAGCTTTAGGAAGAGAATTTATGGTAGATTACAAGATAGCTCTAGGGGTCTTTTCAAAGAGATCCTCCCAGGCATGAAAGGCAGCATGAGAGTAAGCCTGAAATTGCTTGCTGCAAAATGTAGCAAGAGTGATGAAGGTATGCCAGCTTGGACTCATAGAAAACAGAAGTGAAGGTATGTAGTATGAGGATAGGCCATTAGGGTACCTGTTAATAAAGAAAAATAGTGCAGATTTGATGAGATAGAAAAATCAGTGGAAGGGCATAAAGAGAAGGGAGCTAGGAAAATTTTCCTTACAGTAGCATTCAGAATAGATTTGACCAAGGCAAGATCATCTCTCAAAGCTGAAAAGAAAGACTTTCCAATAAGCAAGATATGAGATGATGAGGATCTTGGGAGAGATTTAACTGCATAGACAGAGAGGATTATGGTATCTTATAGCTATTATGTAGAATGAATCAACAAAAATTAGATGTGGCTGGGCTATAAGGCTCTGGGGAGCCGACTTGAGTCAAAGATGATGCCTAGGTTATGGTCCTTGCTCTTATTATGAGCCTGATAGGTTCTTTATCATTGAATTTGTTGTTCATCATGATTTTTAGAGTAATTGTGCAAAAATTTTCAGTAGAATAAGAAAAAGACAAGTGTCTTTTTCAAAGCAGAAAGGGAAAATTGCCTAGAGGTGTGGAGGAACCAAGGGAAAACTTGCTAAAATACCCACCCTAAGTAAAACATATAATCAGCTTCCACCATTTGTGACAACGGAGTTCTGTGACAACAAAGGTAAAGGAAAAATATGAACAATAATCCAACTTCACAAGCTCAGTTCAGCAGTTCAGCACTGACTTTGAGATTTTTGTTCTCGGCCGTGTTCACTACCAGGAATGTTTTATTGATTCCCTGCTCACAGTGTGCCTACCTATCCCAAGCTGGGAAGCAGCTTACCTTTTCTCATGCACCAATTCACCTGGGTCTCTCAGACCCCGAAATATGCAGCATCCTATAGAAATTCCTGTGCTTGCTTTTTGCACTGACAGTTTGGAATGCCTGTGCCATAATGTGGTCACTGTAGATCACTTTACAGGGAGGCTGATTGAAAGTTGGCATCTATGACAGTAAGACCATTGTAACTGTGGACAAAAATGAATACAGGATTTTTTATGTGTGGGCAAAATATGAGTTGTTTTTTGCTTTTTTCCCAACCCTTATCTGTTTCAGTTTCACTTCTTACTTTTAACTTTTATGTTAACTGTGTGTCTTATTCCTCATTAATTTGGGTTATCTTGCTAACATGTATCTTTACTCTCAGAGCCATGAATCCTCTTTCTCAGTGTGCAAAAATGAAAAAGGAATCCTTTTTTGATATAAATCTGGCAATGTCTACACCTACTTTTCAGACTAGGAAATTGTAAAACTCTATTGCTGCTTGGGATTACATCTCCCTTTATCCCTTAATATTACATTACATAACCTTAATTAAACTAGGAGATAAAATGTCTGGGTAGAACTTTCATAGGAATTTTATTTATTTATTTACTCCCAGAACTTTTCTAGGAAGAAAATACCAGTGTGAAAATACATGTCTAAACCATGTATCAGGTATAATTTCTTGGTCAAAAGAAGATTTTGAATCCATAAGGTAATTCTCATCAGTAAATACCATTAAATGGGCAAGTGACTTTTTAAAAAAAACAAAACAAAACAAAGCAAACTCTCTCAAAATCTCATGAAAAACCACCTTAAAAAACAAAAAAAATCCCAAACAATGAAAAGCATGATACACAGTAACTCAAGTCCATTAACTGGTTTTATTTATTCCTTTTGACTGGTACAATGCACAGTTCTGTGTGCACAATATGGTTCCAGATACTTCTTGATTTGTTTTTCTATCATTTTCCCTATTGCTTTCTGTTAGAAATCAGGTTATAAAGGCTCACATATAAAGAAAGTATTCAGTCAAGTCAGCCAAAATATGAAAATAACAATGACAAGTAAGAATCTTTTCAGATACATTAGGACCAGTGTGTATTGGTTTGTATTGCCTATTTACTGCTTATTTAAAATATTCTCACAATGCTGCTTGTACTTCTAAAAATAATGAACTGTTACATGGATTTCACATGCCGGCCCTCCCATGAGTGCTTTTAGCAAGCTCTGCCTTTTGAACAGCCTGTTTTAATGGAGATTGAGGCAGTGGAGAGAAGAATGCAACAGAAAAAGGTTACAAGTTAGAAAAAAGGTGGTGATTAACTAGTTTGACATTCACTACCACTTTGGTACAAGGTGGGGAAAAAGTGGTTCCTGTGAAATAGCTGCAGCATTTAGAACTGTTCACATTTGTTGTAAGCTATTCACCTTCGATTTTTGTTTTTATTTACTATTTTTATATTAATACAATTCTAAATATAATTCATAACAATTAACTAATATTTTGAAGAGAAATAATCTTTTTTCTAAATATCTTTAAGTTGAGAGCCTTTCATTCAGTCTTCTTTTAGTTCTGTTTTTTACTACTCCAAGTCAATATTCACTCCAAATAAACTTTACAAAGGCTGATTTCTCATTTCCATATACTGTGGATAGGGAAAATAACTTATCATCAAATGCAATTCACAAAATAGTCATGCAGGTAAATACTAAGCTAACTGTTGTGGTGTAAACATATGAAAAGACTATGATTTAAGTCACATGATTTAAATAGAGTGGCATTTAAACTTAAGCTGTAAGGGAGGAACTGCATTTTACAGATGTGAATCTAAATTTGCAATCTTAATTAGTCATATTTAGCACTCAACAGAGTGCTAGTCAGAGAAAATCTGACTAAAATGGGAAAAATGAAGTCTTTGACCAGTTTTTAATAGGAAAATTTAGGGGACACTAAGTTCTGTCACTGCTGAAGATGTTCATTAACCACCAGTACCAACAATGTAAGAGGATGGAACTTTCTCATACTGCCTGAATAACTCTAGAGACAAAAATATTAATAGAAGGAAGACCTAAAACTGGTATTTCTCTTTTCCTAAATATGTTACTGTAACACTAAATAATGTCTCATTTCCTTCTCTATATCTCCCCAATGAGTATTTATGTATTCAGTACTAACACTTATACACACACCACAAAAATTTAAGATCATCTTCACTGGACATATGGTGATTCTGTAAATTACACTATCCCTTTGACCAGATCTCTTTGCCACCACTTGAATTGTTACCTTTCCCTTTATTCTTGCTAAGCAAAGAAACTTTCTGTTTCAGAAACCTGAAAACATTTGTTTTCTACATTATGGTGGTTTGATCCCATCAGGCACCTAAAAATCACCTGGCCAACTGCTTGCTCCCCTCTGCTCCAGCTGGACAAGGCAGTAGGCAGGAAGAGTAAAACTAAAAAAATCCTGAGTCTTGACAGATACAGTTTAAAGGGTGAAGAAAAATGGGAAAAAAACCCAAACAAGCAAGTGATGCAAAGGTAATCCCTCACTACCTCCCACAAGTACACCCAGCTAGTCTCTGAGCAATGGCTATCTCCCCACCGTTTTTAATGATGAGCATAAATAATGTTATGCTGCTTGAAATATCCTTTTGGTCACTTTGAGTCAACAGCCAAGGTTGTATCACCTCCCAATTTCTTTTACATCCAAAGCCTACTCATTGCAGGGAGCAAACAGGAGGAAAAAAATTAACCAAACCAAAACAAAACCCTAAAAACCTTACTGTTGTACAAGCAATGCTCAGAAATAGCCAAAACACTCTTTTCATCAACACTGCTTTAGCGAGAAATCCAAATCACAGTACTATACTGGCTACTATGAAGCAAATAAACTTCAACCCAGCCAGACCCATAAACTGAATATGTTTATACACATATTTAAGTTATATACATTTAAATTCTGTCATCTTACCTGAACAAGTGAGAGATATATTCAAGTATTTCCCTTTCTTTTGCCTGACCTTTCTTCTTTCTTCTTTCCTTGCCCTTTCCCTCCTTTCTCCTGCCCCTTCCTTTTGCCCTCCTTTCTCTTACCCCTCCCCTCCTTCTTCTTGGCCCTTCCCCTCCTTCCTCTTGGCCCTTCCGCTCCTTTCTATTCCTCCTTTTTCCTTTTTCCTTTTTCCTTTTTCCTTTCCTTTCCTTTCCTTTCCTTTCCTTTCCTTTCCTTTCCTTTCCTTTCCTTTCCTTTCCTTTCCCGACCCGACCCGACCCGACCCGACCCGACATTGTCAGACCAGGATGAGTGGTACAGCATACACTATACACAACTGGCAATGTGTTATTCCTACCCTTACATTTGCTGCAGAACTTCTACCAAATTCAAGAAAAGAAAATTTGTCTGTGGGTGATTATATGTATTATGGGAATGTTGCTGTTTTGTTTGTTTGTTTTTTCCAGCATGCTTTCTTTCTCCTGTAGGAGATAAAGTGAAGCAAGTGCTGGGGAGATGAATCATGACAGTGTATTAAAATTTTCACTTTTGCTGTCAATCAAGAAAAGGTAGTCCTTTGGGAGCCATAAAATAATCATAAAAACATCATTCTGAAGAACTGAATCTCAGTACTTAACACTGTTTCTCTAATGGCATTTCACCTTTCATTTCTATTCAACTGAAAACATTTCCTGCAGTAAAACAAACTGTGATACTGATGAACAGTGACATTTGCTAACAGTATCAAGTAGTAAAACAAAGGCTGAGACTATAATAGACCCAACAGGAGAGTACCCACCGATTAGAAGGGAAAGAATAACAGCTCTTAATTGTCAATTCAGCCTACTAATCTTGGATTAAAAAAGAAAAGTGAAAATTGGTTTATTATTATTTTCTATTGAAGTCAGTATCTCTGGCCAAAAAAAAAAAGCCAGAAGAAGTGTGGCAGGAGTAGATTGGGAATTTTAAGACAAAGAGAATACAAGGCCAAGGTATAGGGAACAACAGCAAGAAAGATAGCTCAGTTTTAAGAACTCCTCCTTGATTTGTTACAGTTTTAAACCCTGTGCTGTGCTGTAAAGCCAATCATAAGTGAACTACAAATTTTAAATTGAAACCCAAATAAATTTCTGAATATATATGAAAGAAAGAATAATTTATTTTCAATTAAAATATTGCAGTCAATTTTCCTGATCTGTGCTGAGTCCTTATTTTTTGGTCTGTTAACAAAAGGTGAATTAGGGGATTTAGTTGAGCTGCGTAAAAAATTGAACTGCAACCATTTAATATAGAGTACATATGACTCTTTCAGGTCTCAAGCTTGTTTTGTATTCATAAATGCCAACTTCAGCATTCTTTGGAATCAATTTAAAGTTAAAAATACAGTGCATATCATTTTATACAAAAACATTATTTTTTGAGTAGCTAATAGATGTTAACTGTATTTGCAATAATAAATAGATGCTCCAAAATTCTGTGTGTGCCCATGTGTGAGCAAGTGTAGTCAAAACAGAACATATTTATGTGGAATTGAATATTTTCTTTGAAATGTCAATGACTTCTTTAATGCAAAAAGTTGTATTAAAAAATTTGTGTGTGAAGCATTTTAAAAAAAAAAAGCAACATGAAGATGAATAAATGGAGACATCCAAAAAAAGTCTCGGAGATCCAAACATCTGTTACAGAAAGTGAAAGGAAAAATATTACCGTCTGTTATAAATTTCCATGCTTCTGGTTTCTCAAACTCAGTTCTCAATTTTCTCTGTTATGATGTTACAGCTAAGGATAAAGTGAATCTCTGTTCAAGGAGATTTATCTTTATCTATATCTTTATATATTTATCTTTGTAGCATATTACGTTCTAATTTCTTTTATAAGAAAGGATTTAGTGTGCTTCTAAGATTGCTATATAAGTAAATGCAAAAAAGTAAGCACTCACAAACATTTTCCTTAATACTTCACTTGAAGGAAATTTAGATATGAACAATGTGAAAAACTGACTAGAGGAAACCTTTTCAACTGAAATGAAATTCTCCTGCTGTAGAGATAATATGTAAAGATGCAGCTTAGAGGACTAAGATTAAGTTGAGCTGGAGGTATCATAAGGAAGAGCATTTGGGAGAAAGGACACAAAAAGAGAAACAGAGATAATAAGCATCAAGAAACAAACAAGTTGTAGAGTTATAAGTGTGAAGGCAAGAAAGCTCTGTGTGGGATGGACAGGTGAGGAAAAAAAAGAAAAAAAACAACTAGAAAGACAAAGGACCAATTAACTCAGAGTTTGTAGTCCCCAGCTCCTTCCTCCACCCGTGGAGAGAGGTATCATCAAGTGAGGCAGACACTTCCTGAACCTTCTGCTGCCTCATGTGAGGTGGCAGCTTCTCCTCTGCTGACTGTTGGGAGGTGATGAGTAATGCATACCTCAGAATCCATAAGAGTTATGCATAGCCTGTTAACCATAGCCAAGGAATGGTATGAAATCCACTTATGTAGGAAAAATGGATATTGATTTTTCATATATTATTTCAAAATATATATTCTTCATTATTCAGATGAGAAATAATCATGGAAGAAGTCAGTGGAAACCCTTTATATAGTAAGTAAGTCTTCTCACATGACTCTTCTGAAGACTTTTACATCAAATATGTTCATCAGAGTTTTTTCTTCAATATACTCTGACTATAGATGCTAGGGAGTAATTATTTAATTAGGAATACTAGTGGTCTTTTGCAGTGGAAGATAAAAGTGCACTTCTAGTCTAATGATCTTGAGTATTTTGAAAAGCAGCATATTACACTGACTGTTCCATGATTTCAACTTTCTGATCAGTTAAACTTAGCAGTCAAGTCCATTTAATCAGATAGCACTAGTACAATATGTTCTTCTCTTTTGTCTTTAATCTTTTGTTTTTTATTTTTCAGCTGCTCTTTCTGTTAGAAGGAGGACGCAATTGACTAGTTGCCACAGTATCTCCATTAGGATTGGACTGTGACCCCAGTGTTCTCTTGCAATAATTTACAATTAAGCCTTCAGGATTCAATGCATTTACATACTGGACATCATAAAGAATTCACATGCATGTGCCCTAATACAGTCTGATTTCTTTGTGAAAATGGACTGACTGTTTGAAGAAAAACACAATTCCCTCTGACAACAATGTTTCTCTGCATCTCCTTCACCCCATGCCCTGGTCATTCCTTATTGAAAACAAACCAGTACTTCATAGATTACAAGAACTTATATGTAATTAGTGGTGCTCACCATTTCAATATACCATATTATTTGTTATAGTAATTTAAATGGGCACTTGGATAAGCAGTACCCTCATATAATTATTAGAGGTACTTACACTCAGGTTCTGCTAAGGCATTTAAGAACAGAGTTCAGTCAAACAAAAGGAGTACAAATTGCTGTAAAAAGGATTATTATATCAAATTTGTGCCTTATTTATACATTCAGACTGCAGAGTTGTAGCAGAAGAATTATCATTACATTGAAATTTGTATCTCACTTATCTTCGCCATCACAAGGCTTCTGTGATTTCAATTTCCAGTAAAAATCCTATCATTTCCACCACATAAACAAGCCTTTAATGTGTAGAAAGTGCCCTTCCTTCCATAATTACAAATTCATACGTTGTGAATGTTAAATTTAATACTTTCCATTGTTAGATACTTGTGCATTTTGGAAAATGAGTGGAAGTCATTTGGGTTAAGTAAACTCAGCCTTTTTTTCCTGTTGTTTTGCTTCTGTTCTCATATCCAAGGAGCAGCAGTGCACATGTTGTAATGGAGTGGGGAGACCTTGAAGAGCCCTGCTATTAAACAGTGCATTAAGCAAAGCCTCTCCAGACAGTCCATTCCGAGGAGAGGTCTGCCCCACACAAACAAAGCTCTTGAGATGCACTTTGTTGTGTTCTTACCATTCAGAAAAGTGCTATTATCCTGTGCCTGTGACTCTGTGCACAATATTTCAATTGGTTCCATTTCATTGGTTTTACAGGGAACAATAAAAGAGGCCTCTTGTTCCTGGCCATCCAGCATGAGAATAGACCATGTTGAATCTCTATCATCAAGCATTTAAAAGCATTGTAAAATATTTAATGTACTCATGCCTTTTAGAAGTCATAGACAAACAGCCTTGTTCCATGAATCCAAAATTATTTTTGAAATTACAGCAGTACTAGTCATTTACTACAAACCTAAACAAAAGTTTTTAGGAATTAGTGCACTTAAAATTACATATAAAACAGCAGAGGACAAAATCTATGATATTTTCTCAATGTTGTTTGTGTTGCAAGCATGAGCAGACTAACTTGAGAAATAGGGAAAATAAGTCCCTTAGTCTCTTTTCAAGGAAAGCTGTCTTAACAGTATATTAAGAGCTCTGTGGTGTAGTGTTAGCATTCTTGCTACTTTCAGATGTAATTAGAAAATAAATTATTCTCATTAGTATGATGCAAAATCATACAAGAACAGATTTATTTTCTAATTCCAATGCATTTCAGATTTCCTTATGGTCATTATGCTGACAATCCCCAGATACGCTGCATTCAGTTTGGAAAGACATGTCAAGGGAAAGCTCAGGTGATGAGGTCTGGTTTTGGTACTTAAAATGCCCTCAGTGCAATGTGAGGTGCATCTGGACAAGCAGGCATTTACAGCCTGGGGTGACGGGGCAACACTGACCTCTGCAGTGTTGGCTGATTTTCTTCCTCCCACAGCTGGAGGCTGAGATTTTTCCGCAGCCTTCCTGCCAGACACATGGTGCTCTCTCAGCATGGGGAGGCACTGGAACTGCTTAAGAGCCACATGCTGCTCAAAAGACACTCGCTGACTACCTTGCTTCAATGATAATCTATATTTAGCTTCACATGTGACATGTCCAGTCAGGAGGAAGGCTCTCTGTCTTGCTTTTGTTTTATAGACTTTTCTGCTTTTTAATGGGGAAAGGAAGTATATTTTCAAGAGCAAGCATGCTCTAAAAAAAAAAAAAAAAAAAAAAAAAAGAGAGAGGGAGAAGAAAAAAGCTGTGCCTTCTTCTTTACCACAGCATTTATCTCTCTAAACTGCTACATGTTAGAACAAGCTTCTATGGCTGTGAGGGATTGCTTTATTCAGTCTTTAGTGTTATTGTCAATGCTTTTAAATTATGGAACATAAATATCAAATACATTCTCTAGTTTCATGTAATTACATGGTAACTAATACAGTTGCAGAACACGTAATTATTTTTGGCTCTCAACAAAAGTGCAGGCTGGACAGTTTTCACTGAGGTTTACTAAATACAGCATCTAAGTTAACTGGCTGAACTTGTAATTGTCAAGCTTTTTTTTTTTTTTTTTTTTTCCCCTGTCAATCTGAGTGGTCACTGGCAATGAAAAAGTCTCAGCTTTTTTGGAGTTTGGCTTAAATGCAAAACCAAAATACCTACAGTTTGTTTATTTTGCCAAAAATCTTAATTTTCTACTCACCCTTACTCTCAACCTGTTCTGGAAAAATCCCATTCAGTAAACTAGTAACACTCTTTTCTCTAAGAAGTCCAGTCACATCAAAACAGTTCCAATGTCCTGAGTTCTTTTCAAGTGTCCAGTGACCGGGCAAAGCAAGGTATGAGATATAGGGAAATATATTGTTTGAGGAACAGGATTGTGTTTTGGCCTTAATTTTTTTCTGCCATAACCTTCTTCTGGCAGTGCAAAGTGGTTAACCTGTCATTTTTCACAACTTCAATTAACCCCAACAGGATGGGCCTCTTTAGAGACCCAGCAAAAGCACCATATTTTCAAATGTCAAGTAGCAATGTTTTTATCATGTGGGAGGTGATCAGGGTCAATTACTACTAGCAGCTGAACAGGTTGTGTTAGAAATATTTAAGGTGTTTTTGATATATGTGTATGTCACTGCCTGCTTGACTGCTCGGTTGGCTGGTGCACGATGCGGACACGTGTGCCTCGGTGGAGACTGCTTTTAATGTCCTTTGTAATCCAATATTTGGCTCCTGCTCACAAGCCTGGAGCTATTCCCAAAGACCTCAGCTAGGTATAGCAGCAGGTGGTATCAACATAGCAACGCTGTAGAGATAAAGGAGACAGGAAGGGTTTGGTTGCCACAGAGAACAAGCCTTTATTCCCCAATGTGAGAACAACCACACAACAGGTGGTGGCAAAAGAACAAAGGGCTGTCAGTTACAGAGGGTTTTAAGGGAAGCAGAAAGGGGCGGTCTAAGGGGAGGAACAACAGATCTGCCAACGGGAAAGGATTACATAAGGGCAAGTGTCCAATGAAATGAAACAAGGGGAGGGGTACATTTAAATGAACCAGTGAGGGTACAGAGAACGAAGAACTTTCCAGCAACTAATGCATATGAAAGTAACCTAATACATATGAAATAGCTGGGAGGGGAAAGGGGTGTAAACTAGGATTTTGAAAGACAACTTAAGAGGCGGGAAATGTGGGGAATATTCTGGCCTTACCTTCTCCCTCCCCCTCAGGCTCACTGTCTTGAGGAGGAAAATCAACCCAATGGGTTTCATTAGAGAAGGCAGGAAGGGGCACTGCCACATGTGTAACCCTTTAACTGCCATTCTTCACACTGTGGGGTGAGAGCACAGATCTTGTGCAAAGAGTGCTACTCTGGAGCACCATTTCTGTCAGACCAAATAGGTCCAAATTCTGTAGGACTCCCAGTCTCTGCTGCTGGTAACTGGGTTACTCCCTTGCACACTCATGCTTGTCTTCAGATTGTGCTTTCAGAGCCACAGGACAGATACCTTCCTATTTTTCACTGGACTTTTCTTGTCAGGAAGAACCTTATGAGTAGAGCAACATGAATAAGCTCATCAGTGGGTAGAGACCAAAAGGAAGGATTTATCTATCTAGATTTAGATGCATATACCCCAAATAGATAGCCCCAGCTCTCTA
The DNA here is from genome assembly GCA_013400915.1 of Pardalotus punctatus. Lineage (NCBI taxonomy): Eukaryota > Metazoa > Chordata > Aves > Passeriformes > Pardalotidae > Pardalotus > Pardalotus punctatus. The sequence goes on along the minus strand of VZTX01005207.1, from coordinate 12,385 downwards.
AATTTATAGTCCAGAGATGAGAAGGAAAGAAAGAAAGAAAAAAAATTCAAGGGTGTGTGGAGTTCTTCTCCAAATTGGTTCTGATGGATTATCCTCTAAGCAGTCCTTTTCTTCCCTGACTGTTAAGGAAACCTTGGGTGACTGGCTCAGGCATAGGCATTTTCTCTGTGATTTAGAAGGGCCAGAGTTCCATCAGTGGAATAGATGTGTATTCTCTTCCCATGCAGAAGGGTTATTATTGATGCTGGCTTTGGAAACACAAGGACATTATAGATATGAGAAATACTGCTGATAGCAATACTCTTACCCAGCGATCTTACAGAACTCAACTAAAATCCTGATTTCTCCTACCATGGTGATTTTTCTCAATCATTGGTCACATATCCCACCATCTCAATTTCTCATTTCCCCCACAAAACAAAAAATCACCAGTAAAATAAAAACTCCTAACTATAAAAGGAAGTAACTCAGTGAATTTTGTTAAATGTTACAATGCTGAGAGAACAAAATAAAATTGAATTCTTGCTTACGTTAAAAATAAACTTTTCTTTCCTCATGGAAAAATTATTCCCTAAGGCATCTCCATCTTCAGCCATTATGCCATAGGAATAAATTGACCCAGGCAAAGCTTTCAAGCGAATAAGGAATCTGTAAGTGGCTTTTTGTGAAACTGGTAGGACTAATCGCTAAGATGGTCCAAACATGAGAATAGGTCCTCAAAACAAATGCCATTTACTTTTGCTTGAAAAATTAATGTGTTTCTATGTATGAGTTTTATATGCATGTTTGCATCTATCTATTTGCATCATTTAATTTATTCCATATTAAGAAAAAGATATACTGACTTAAAAACCATAATTTTTCAGTCATAGAACCACTGGCTTTATATCATTGGTTAACTTTCACATGAAAATTTTATATGGTGCCTCTAAACAAAACCATTATCCCCGCCTTCACTATAGGGAGTATTTTGCATAATAATCACTCCATAACAAACAAAGGCCATCTTGCAACTTCATTATGCTAAATACAGTAGTTGCCCAGACACTCATAGCTACCATGGGAATAGATATTTCCATTTTAAAAGTACAGAGAAATCCTCCTCTCCTTAAAAAATAAAATAAAATAAATTTTAAAAAATCTACAGACATTGTAGAACTAGAAATATTTAAGTGTTTTGGTTGGGTTTTATTTCTATTTTCTTTGCTGTAGTAATTAGTTCTGCTGTTCAAAGTAAAAGCAAAAAAAAAGGAGTAATTGTATAGAATATTATCTGGTTTCACAAAATAGGTTTTTTTGTATATCTATAATAGTTATGTCTGGAATACTTCATGGCTATATTTAGTAGGCTGGAATAAGACTTAGTATGTTAATATGTTTATATTTCTGAAATATTGTTTGAGTAAAAGAAAAAAGCAGTTAAAAACTAAAATAGGTGTTATCTTTTTTTTTGTTTGGCTCTACTAAAAAGACTTTTGATTAATTCTGAGAAAAAGAAACTGATGGACTTTTATATGGAGTTACTTGACCCACATACCATGGAAACCATTTGCTCTTCTGTCTTAGAGAGGGTAGTACAGCTAACTCTGGAGACATATGAGGATAACCTCTTCTTCCTGACACAGCCCAGAAATGCTTCAAGCAGGACTTGAGGTATGGCTGGAAGTAATCAAAGAGAATTGTTGAGTTTTGAATCATTGTCTGAATGCCTGAAGCAGGTCACCTTCCTTTCCTGAGCTCTGAAGTGTTTAGGGCAAGCTGATGCTTCTGAATTCAATGAGTGCAGCAACAGAGATGAAAATCTGAGTACTCAGATTAGACTGATTCAGAGGAAGTTATCATTTTAAACAGATGAAAATAAGAAAACTAAGGTGTAAACTGATCCAAACAGCAGAAGAACTTCTCTAGTTGTAAAAGAAAAAATGCAGTATTTCTCACAGAAAGAAGTAGAATGTGCTGTTAATTTACTTAAGGTATAATCAAAAGCTCTGGAAGTCAAGGACTTAGCATGGCAATGAGAAATCATATCCCTGTACAATGCTGTATATACAGTAAATAAATCTTTGAGAAATATGTGAGGAATGCCTGGTCAAAAGGCTTTGGTCTAACTGCATCTCTATAACTGCTTGACTAAGCTAGCCAGTCAGCTTGTCAGTCTGTCTGTTCTGTTCTTTTCATTCTGTTGTATGGTCTGTAAACTAAATTTCCAGAGTATTGAGCAGTGATGTATAAAGATATATATCTAATCTAAGGAATATCAGATACAGACCAGATTCACCAGGATGCTGTTGCTGCTTTGTGTCATGATGGCAGCAAAAAGCAGCTGCAAATCCAACCAGCCCAGAGAACTTACAGCTGCTTCACTGTGCCAGAGATGCAAAACAGCAACAGCTCACTAATGGATCCTTCATATAATCTCCAAATAAAATTTGCTATCATAAACGTAATGGTTTAAGCTAGTCTTTTGAATAACTCTATGGCCTCAAAAGAAAAAGATATATAAAAATAAGGCTGCTGTTTCTGTTATGACCATTTGCACATGGAAATTCTGTGGAGAATGTCAAATAATAAAAAATGCTATATAATATAGTCAGTCTGATAGCCATTTTGAGGTTGCACTGAGACTTGCAGATTAAATGAGAATGAAAATGATTATAATTTAAACAAAGTTTTATGGAGACTTCCTCTGACAAAATAAAGTTACAAAGGGCAAGGGAAGGGAAAATAAGATAATAATTCTATTTTTCTAGCAAATACAAACTCATCTACAGTTTTGAAAAGATTTCCTTTGGAATTGCACTATTTTTTTTTCCCCTAAAAAACATCAAAACCAAAATAAACTAAAACGTAACTTATAAAAAAATATACAGGAAATATTAATAAAGCTCATGAAAAGGCATTTCTCTGCATTATAGTCTATCTTATTTACTGATCATAGATGCACATGAATGTTTTTTTCCTCCTCTCTGCATTTTGTGTAATAATTTAGATTGACATTTTGAAAACATGAATTTTCTGACACTTCTCTTGTGGCAGTTGTTATGAGTATACTGTCATAAATTTGTGCTCGTGTTGAAGGTGGTATCATGACTACACTCAGACTTTACAGTTACATGTGACAACAACCAATGATTAATTCAGAAGAAGGTCTTGGTTCAGAATTAGAAAATTGTTTTTCACATCTTATATCTCATTAAGCATTGAAACCATTTTAGTACTTACATCTACGTAACCATAGGGATAATGTCCCTAATTTTGTGATGATAACTTATTTATTGGAGCTTGCATTGGGAATTAGAAAAATTTTGAGAATTTTTTACAGACAGAAAAGACAGCTCTGCATCTTTAGGCTATGAACCTGTGTTAAAGAGTATGCATCAGACCATTCCAGTGTATACTTTTGCTAACTTTTCCCAGTTGAAGACTGTAAAATATAATGGTAGAAATATAATTTTGGTGCAAAAGATTTAATGATCAAGTTTTCAGTTTCAATACAGTAATGAATATGGTATAGTTATGTTTTACAATTAAAAATAAACAAACAAACAAAAAACCCACCAAATCCACAGCTTTAAAAAAAGTTAACACTTGTTCTTATTTCACTAATATATTTTAAGAATTTAGTAGGTGTGTTACTGTCCAGCCTTAGGTGCAACAACACAATTAAGAATATCACAACTTTTAACATTGTCTTAAAAGAAGAAAACTATTGGTTCTTTTAATGGATTGTTGGAGGTTGAGGGGTGTGGAATTTTTCCCCATTCCTGGGTGCTAGGTTACTAATAGTTGGATACTTAAGGACTATTAACTCCTTTTGTAAGAGACAAAAGAGCTAGCTGGGCGTGGGGAGGGGAGAGCAGATGTGATCATCAGAGAAAGCACTTGACCACCAGCAACGGAGGAGGCAGCAGGGGGAACTGCAGGCTCCTCAGCTACAGTGGCAGAAAGGTTTTTCAGATCTGCACTGTTTTCTTCTCGTTGGTGCGTGAGCTTTCGTCTAGGAGGGGGACATCCCTGGAGGGCACATCCTCCTGGCTGTGCCAGCAGTTTTCTGCCCAAGGGGGCCAGCACCCAACACCCTGCGCTCTCCCNCATCTTCTGGTTTTTGTTTGTTTGTTTGTTATTGCCACTGTTGTTGTTGATTGTTTGCTTTGCTATAGATACTAGTAAAGAACTGTTATTCCTTTGTCCCTGTATCTTTGCCTGAAAGCCCTTGATTACAAAGCTGTAATAATTCAGAGGGAAGGGGTTTCAAACATGTGGGTTCTAGGGGAGGTTCCCACCTTCCTTAGCAGACACCTGTCTTCAAACCAAGACAATTGTCTAAACAACCACATTTCAACAAGGCTTGGACATCTGTGAAGACATGGAGCAATTCCAGGAGAGAATACAGGTGTGTTTCTCTGAGTAAGCTGATCTTAGATATCCCTCAAATCTACACCACTGAGCTCAGCTTGCCATGTCCAGTCCACCTGAAGAAAGAGGTTATGTTGAAACAGAATTAAGGTACCGCTAGGATGTCTGGTTATTAATCCTTCCTGTAGCACACTACTTGCTGCAAAATTTTATCATGGAACTGCTTTCTCTTTCACTATCCTTTATTCTTCTCTTGCCCTTTCTTAAAACTGCACCAGAAAGAGAAATGAGGCAGATTCTGGTGGAGGATTCAGAAATCCATGAGTTACAGTGCTTGTGCTGAGTTCCTAGATGGGTCAGAACAACTCCTGTTGTGGAGAGGTGTCTGCTCACCTGGGAAGCCAGCAGAATGCTCAATTTCTTTGCCACCAGGGTATATATTCATGGAAACTGGTGAGTGGTCCCAAGACTCATAATTTTCTTGGTTTTACATAGGTTTGTAATCTAGTCTGTCAGAAGCAAGCCATAAAGTAATGTTTGATGGCCATATGTGAGCTGAAAAAACAGAGTTCTTTCCTTTTTTTTGCCCAGTAACATGGCAGTCACCTCTAAGATTTTTTTACAAAAGAATGTTCTAGTTGATATAATTCTGGATTACACTCAATGTATCACAATCTGCTAGCAGAAAAATATCATGATTTACTACTTTTTGAACACTTGCAAGAAAAGAAGGATGAAAAATAATACTGTGAAAGTTGAGTGACCTTAACAAACGCAAACAGCAAGGGTATATTAAAATTCAAAGAAGAGGAGCTCACAACTGCATAAATTTGTGGATATTTGATCTGCAATGAAGTCTGTGCTTCTGTTGCTATATAGAAAATATGGCCTCTTCTCCTGTATGAGAAGGATTTAGTTTAGTGAAAATGATGTGTTCAAAAAAGTCATAAAAGATATATGGAAAACTAAATTGTACTTCTTCAGAATAAGAATTTTGACGATCCGAGCAATATACCTTATAATAACTTTTAACTCCATTTTCCCTAGTTAATCACATAAATGTTTACAGGATCAAATTGATAAGATTTACCTCTAAGTATTTTTTGTCATTTCAGGATATGAAAATGTTGAGTGCAAAATAACGTAAGCCTTTACAGATGGATAAAGATCTGAAAGTTACTTGTTTTTCTATATCTGGTGCATACCATTACAGTGGTTAGCTTAAAGTTTTTGCACCTTCATTGTCTTATTTATATTGGGGCTTTCTTAAGAATATGAAAATACTTTTGGCTGGGCAACATTAAAAAATAAGTAATGAAAAAAGACAACTATTTTATAAAGATATTCAAAATCTGGACACAGTTGTAGCTTAATTTTTTGAAATATAGTTGGGCTATATAACAATAATCCACATTAGCATCCAGCTGTCAGTGATAAAAATACCCAAATAATCATCCCCAGGGCTCAGTTTCATAATGTTATAATAATTAACACAAAAGAACTTCAAAACAAATGCAATTGTGGTACACTTATTAGCAGGAGGCCATTGTGTGTATTCTCAGGAGTTTTATTCGAAAATGGTATTAATGTATCCATATCCATGACAGCTCTCACTGGGATAAAAAATATCTCTCTGAAAACATTTAGAAAGGATTCAGATCCAATTTTTAAATGTGTTTTAAATCAGCTGAAGCTAAGATCTCAGATAATTAAATAATAGTCCATCCAATGGTCTATCTGCAGAAGTTCACAACATTCAAAACAAATAGTTTTTCTTCAAGTTTTTATATTGTCCTCTGTATGTGGTTAAATATTTTACTGTAATGCTGACAAGCTTTAAGAAATATTCTGCCTGATGTTTGCATAACAGAAATGTGGATGTTGGACTTTGTGAACAATTTAGATTATTATTTAATACAACCTTGGATGTTCCTCATACTTCCAGTCAAAAACATATTAACACTTGGAGATGGAAAAGATCACGACAACAAATGCTCAACTTTATTAAAAAACAATATTATGTACAAGAATTACTGAAGAAAGCATGTCTTAAAATAAGTGTTGACAATAATGAAAGTCAGCTTTTGTAAAAATAAAACCAACTTCGCTATATGATTGACAAATATCACTAAACCGATATGCTGTGTCATATATGTTAATTTGATTTGAGATGCATACATGATTTTAAATAATAGTAATAATAAATATTTTTAACCCTTTATAAACAAGACCATAGTTGTTTGTAATTACCTGGCATAATAGATTCCAATAAGGAGTTATATTATGAAAGCTTAAATAAGTGTAATCTACTATTAATGTGAATGACTGTAAATGACTTTAGAAATGTTTGAAACTTAATCTGCTCAGCTTTGTTGTGGTTGTCAACTGGTTATGTAACATATTAAAGCTGCTACAGTTGCACATCCTGAATTTTTATTTTTCAGCAGTAGTATTAACTTTTTTCCCTTCACAGTAATGTGCCAACACTACTTTACCTGTCAAAAGGAACAGGTAAAATTTTATTGTCAATGACATACTGCATGTGGCCTGAGGCTAAAACATCGACGTTCTTCAGAAACAAGTCTGTTTGAGAGAAGAATCTTGAAAATGATAATGCAGACATTTGCTTGAATAAATGAGATCACTGTAAATAAATAGCAGTGGTGCATTATGGAGCAAGCACATTTCTACACTAAAAGGATGGAACACTGAGTCCAGAAAGTTGGGGAGGGGGGGTGTAATTATTATTTACTTGTTTCTTTTAATGAATGGAAGAACATTCATAAGCTGCATTCCAGAAGTCACTGTATATGTCTGCCTAGGTTTTTTTTGATTCATGGGATACCCTGAAGGTTAGTGTTATGAAATGCTGATAACTCTTATGCATGTCTTCAAAGTTCATGCAGAGAGCAATCCAACAACAGAATCTTTAGAAACAAGATATCTCAGGCACTGAAGTTGTTACAGTATGATGAGTTGCATGAGGGTGTTTTTTATAATAGCCTTCAATGGAGTTGTAGATTGGAACATAATAGCTTTGTGCTAGAAAGAGGCATAAAATAGAATGATTCTCTGAAAGAGTCTTGTACTTGCCATGTTGACTAATTTGTCACTATTAGCTCCCTTTATTGATGGTGAGGATAGATTTTTTTCCATGTGGTTTAAGTGTTTCTAAAAAATGGGATGGCCAGGTAATTCACCAGGTCAGCATGGAACAGAAGGAATATGTGATAGTTGATGTCTTTAGAACCCTAAGATGCCTAGCTCAAATATAGTCTCTTATTTTATTAATCAAGGCAGATGATTTTAGTGAAAAATATACCAAATTACCAATGAAGGTAGGCAGGTGGGATCATGGACATAAAATCTCTCTGAAGCTGGGAGCTCTAAATGGAGATGCAGCAACATGACACTGTCTTGTTTCTAGCTGACCACTGCACATAAAATGTTAGACTAGCACAGTCAGAACTTGAAAGTCTTTGCTGTTCTGTGCTAATGGAAATTTGGTTTGTTACTTTCTGTCTTCAACAGCTTTCTCTTTCTAACTGAAAATTCATGTTTTGTTCAATTCACCACAGATATATGCCTGGATGGTGACACCATTTCCATTTGTCCTTCCTGTGGCAGTCTGTAACGCTCCGGCAGGGGTGCAGTGTCTGGGTTGAGGGACTGGGTCCCTTGCCCAGGATAGAGCATGCCTTTCAATGAGAACAGATGCTCTGGCATTTCCAGCAATGGCAGGCTATCTGTACAAGCAGCAGCTTATTCTCCTTCCCCAGGCAAGCCTTGGCTCTTGAGGAAGCAGCTGTATCTTTTCAGCCATCCTGCAAAACCACTGCCTCTTTCTGTTTTTCCCTCAGCAGTCCTCCTGCAGTGCCTAGCAGGTTGCTGAGTAGGAAGGAGAGGTAGCAAACCAGGGTGGGCCAAGGCATGTCTGCTGCAGCCAAGCACACCAGGTTTCCTGTGGGTGCTGACAGTAACAAAGTGGTGGCACTTGCATCTGTCCCTCTCCCTTCTCACCCTCTTGCCAGTTTCATCAGATGGTTCAATAGTTGCCTTCTGATCTTGCTCTTTTTTCTCTCTCTTCAAGACTGATCCCGCGGGCAAACGTAAGCACCTACTTTCAGGCAGAAACTTCTCTCATGACAATAACTGTGATTATGGCACAGAGTTCAGAACACAATGTTATTGTTCATTTCAGTGGCAGAATAAAATTGAAAGCAGTTTAGTCCTAGATCCACAAATGTATGCAAATACCTAATACCTGCTTAATTTGCTTTAAGTCAGGTACTTAAGTGCCTTTTGGAATCTGGATCCTGGTATTTGCTTTCTTCTGAGTATGTGTGATTTTCTGTAATTGCATTACAGGGAAAGTGGAGTTTCAAGATCTTTAGACATCAGAATCAGACATATTGTGGTTGGCTTTGAATGCTGATATGTTATACTAATGCAGAGGCTTTTATTCATATGATTAGGAATTCAGAGGTTTATTTGATAACTCCATAGTCTTAATATACACAATATAATCACAGACAGTGTAAATGAAATAAAAACCTTAACTGCCAATTTACTGGTAAGACTTTATTACCATAAAAATTGATTAATGTTTACATTTAATGTGAGGTTTTGGTTCTTACTATTAAATTGGTTAGGGATGGTTTAAAGTTCTGATTAGCTCAATGAAAAATGTTAGTCAGTCTTGCCTCAGAAATCTGAAAAGGTAAACATTTATGTGATTCAATATGTGATTTTAATAACTAAACAGATCCCCACTGAGTTGCTGAGGTAAGTTAAAGAGGATCAGATAAATGTTATAAGAAGAGAATCTTTTCATTTAATTAGTTTAATTTGCTCACTTATACTGAAAAGAGGGGTATGGCAGGATGTCAAAACTCAGTGGGCAAGACCTATATGAATGTGATTATGAGTTTTTCAGGCATTTTCTGGAAAAAGGGAGTCCCTTGCCATATGTGTAAATATCAAGCAGTAGGAAATAGTTGCAATAGCACTGGAATGCTATTAAGTAAGATACTGAAGTCAAGGACAAAAATTTGAGGTGGCTGGATGGGCTTAGAGCAGAGAAAGCCATGTGGGTACAGGCTCCCTGGTTCTCTGAACCCTAACCCTAAGCAGAATAGAATCTTGGCACTACACCTGAGATCCCCATCACCTTGGGCAGCTCAGATTGGGTAAATGTTGAGGCAGCCATATGGATGCCCTGCTGCAATTCTCTTGACATGTCTTTTCCAGTAGAAGTATCCCAGGAGCTGGAGGATTTGTGGATAACTAACCTAGCCCTAACCTAACCCTAATGACATCTTGGTGCCATTGTTGAGCTCCCAGTCTCCATGGGTGTCCTAGACTTGAAAGGTGTGAAGGCAGCAATGTTGGTGGCCTGAAATGATGCACTGAGCATATATTTTTCAGCCCCAGTTTCCCTGGGACTGCAGACTTTCTGGCTGCCTAAAGCATAATCCTAACCGTAATAAGTCTGGGCTCTGTTCCTAAATTCCCTGTCACCAGAGCTATTCCAGATTAGAAAGGTGCAGATGCAACAATGTTGGTGTCATTTCACAATTTTTTTGCTTGTGTATTCCAGCCCTAATGTCCCTAGAGGTGTAGGCTCAATGACTCTCTGTACTCTAACTTATCTGAACAATAATGGAATTTTGACACTGCAGGCAAGGTCCCCATTTCAATGAGTGGCCCAGATTGGAAAAACATGGATGCAGCATTGTTGGTGCCCTGCTGTGATTCTTGTGGCATGCCTTTTCCAGTATTGGTGTCCCTGGAGCTGTAGGCTCTGTTGCTAGCTGAACCCTAATCCTAATGGGATCTTGGTGTTGCAGTTGAGTTCCCAGTCTCCATGGGTGTTCCAGATTTGAAAGGTGTTGGTGCCCTAAAACAATGCAGTGGGCATGTGTTTTCCAACCCCAGTGTCCCTGGCTTTCTGGCTGGCAGTATCATTAGGGTGCAGTGAATATTTTTAACAGTCCTTCTTTCTGTAAATGCCAAATAGACAGTGTAATACCAGTGTCTATATTGGAAGATAGTCTTAAGCTCAAAATTTATTCTTCATAACATGACTTTCAATGTGTAATGTAGAATGAGATAAGGTGCAAAGTAGTTTCTCATTCTGAGTTCACTATATTGTGATGATGCATAAACCTCTATTTAATTATGATTAACTTGTGAGCTAAGCTATTTAAAGCAGACGGATTTAGATCAGGAAATGCTAGTGAGCTTAAAAACTGAAACAGAAAACAAACAAAACCCAAACAAACCCAACAACAAAAACCCAAACAAAAAACCTGAGAAAAACACCCCTAACCACAGATCTGTGGGCATCATAGCAGCTGAACTGATCTTGCCTTCTAGCCAGAAAAACTCTCTAATCATGTGTATACATTAGGGATGATCTTGGGGTTCTTCCATAGGACAGACCACAGTGTGCAAGCACAGCTGTAGACGTGCTATGAATGTATTAACTAAAAGGGTTAGATGCTGTAGGTCTCTGTGTCCTGTAGGAAAGGAAATGCAAAGCATGCCAAGGAAATAGCAAGGGAATGAAATGGGAGCTGAAAATCTGGAGTACCTTATAGTGGTTAATGAAATCAGCATTTTAGGCTTGTGAATAAAGATATAACATGACCCATCTGTTTTGTTTTCTGAATATTTTAAAGTTATCACTTAACAGTGACCATTTTTTGCTCACAATATAAAAATTAATGTGATTTTTAATGGCATTGTTTATACTGAAGACCTATTGTCAGCTTTCTTGCTGATAAAAATTAGAACTTGCAACGTGAATTAAAAAAAAAAAAAAAAAAAATCAGTATTATGCTCTAAAGACATGTCTTCTGATTTTTGTCCTAAATTTTCAAAGAGGTCATACACCTGGTTTTGCACCCATGAGCTTGTATTCACTTCTCTTCCTCTTCCCCTTTGTTAAGTCATCATTTATCTTAATATCTCTCTGGCACAGGTTTAAAATTTTCATGATATCACATTCAAGAGCATTACACTTCCTTTATCAATAGAAAGGAAATAGTAAGTATCTTTTTTTTAAATTTTGTTCTGAAAAATATTTCAGAAAATGTGTAACTTGTTACATAACATTCTGTATCAATAATTCTTTTCATTTTAAATGTAATTGATCAACTTCTTGTCATACAGTAGTGAAAGGGTCAAACAGCTGAGGCTAGAATAGGAAACTGCAAATACAACTTTGTGAAAAGACACACAAAAAATATATAAAATAAAATAATTTTTATTTCCTAAAACTGAAAGCAAGTGCTTGAGATGCCATAAAATAAATGCCTGTAAAAATTATTACAAGTTCCTATACAATCCAGGTCACTATCTGAATGTATTTTGGGGAGGAAAAAAAACAGTTACATATTACCCTGTTATAATTATATTATACAGGTATGTACATGTCTCTCTAATTGGTACATAGAATCTTGGAATGGTTTAGGCTGAAAGGGACATTTAAGGGCCATCTAGTCCAACCCCTGTGCAATGAGTAGGTGTGGGAACTGACAGCTGGCTTGCCTCAGCTCATAGACATTGAGCTAGCACAATCCTCTCATAGCCGAGTGAATCCTACTTGTACCAGCGTGAATCTTAATATCAACAGAAGTAGGAATTAACATCAGAAGAAGGAATGCACCTGCCAGAAGAGAGTCTCTTCCTGCAAGATTGTGTGCTAACTTCAGGTGGCCAATAGTATTGGGGGGTGGTGAACTGGGAACCAATGGGTGAGTGGCGTGAATGTTAGAAAAAAGTATAAAAAGGGCTTTGTAGTGGTGAATAAAACTTCCTTGGACTGAAACTGTTTCTGTGTGTGTTGTGCCTGTCTCAACAACAAGAAGTAGGGATATCTTCCACTAGATCAGGCTGAGCAAAGCCTCACCCAATCTGACCTTAAAAGCTTCCAAGGAATAGGAAGCTACCACCTCTCTGGGCAAACTGTTCCACTATTTTACCACCCTCATTATAAAAAGACTTCTTTCTTATATCTAATCTA